>NW_022258171.1:60804-71636 GCF_009602425.1 Actinia tenebrosa
AAAAAAAAAAGAAAAAAGAAAAAGAGAAAAGAATATAATATAACGTACAATATCTAAATATTGATCGATGAATCACTTGGGATAATGTGTTAAGCTTACTTAACTTTTTTCAAATCAACACACATACATGTATTCGCCGATAAATAATAAAATTCACCCTTCACTGTTATTTTTTAGATTTGGTGTAAAACACCAGCATGCAGAACTGAAAAGCCATTCCATAACTTTTACATAACATGACTTTGTATAACGAAATATCCTCATGCTCTAGCTTGCCAATGACTCTAGCTTGTATATGTTTTTACCGTTATTTCAGTTGATATAGTTTGGCGTTAAAATACACAGTAGAATACAAAACTCACTGAAAACTGCAAAGCCATTAATGCCATTCCTTTTACATATCATGATCACGAGCTTTTATTATGAAAATCGTTCTTATAGAAAGCTTTATGTCCAAAATATATATCGTATATCGTATATCGAAAACTCATCTGATCATGAGATAAAAAGTTTTCTTTTTGCTGTTCGCTAATCATGTTACTTACATCACCAAATTCAATTATACTGATCCTAATTGTATGCAAATTCGAAGACATATCGTAAAGCACATTTTCAAGATCAGGATCGAAGACCATTAGCCTAGCTGTCCTCACGATTTATTTTATATTATTGCTTCTTCATTAGATTTTAATGGAAAATTAATGAAAATAACAACGTAGGAATGAAGTCAAAAGCTAGTCAACATTCCCCGCCTCAATTGTCATCGACATTGAAATGATACCATATACATGTACTCAGAATAGATTCATTTTAGATTGGGGGCAATGTTTTCTCATTTCAGACCACGTTTCACTCTCTTGAAAATAAGATTCTTCGTTCTAGTTATGCAACCGTTAAAGAAATAATTTTATTCTTAAGAGAATGGCACATGGTCTGAAATGGGGAAAACACTACACGCCAAAGGGCCTATTTTCCGCGCATGGATTCAAATAGTTAGCAGATTACAGTTAGAATTGTGTTTTGTTTTCCAGTGATTTGACATGATAGTGTTGGTATACCATCCAAATCCGGTCCAAATACCTCCTGGTAAAACCATTAAGACGGAGGATTAGTGCTATTTTTGAGATAAGATGTTATCGATGGTTTGTAGAATTATTACTGAAGCTACTTTGAGGAGCTCCTAGCTGGATCGGGTTACTGATTTTGGTACGTGAGTCAATGTAAAAAGGAGTATACGAATGACTTGCTGTGCGACATGGAAGATTATAAGTGAATGGAATGAGATGAGATCAAGAAAGGAACAATGTATTGATTGGACGAAGAAATTCAAATGAATAAAGCAACTAAACGAAAGAACGAATATGATCGAAAGATTGATAAATAAGATGAATGGAATGAAAAAAAGATGGATTGATTGACCGAAATAACGAGCAAGTTGACACAACTTGGGCGAACGGATAAATGAATGAATGATTGAATGGACGATGCAATGAACAATCCAAATAATGATGTTATAAATAAATAAATGAAAAAAAGAATGAATAAATAAAGTAAAAAAAGAAAAAGAAAGAAGAATATTAGCATGACTAATGACGACACGGAATAATTAACGAACGAACGAAGGTATATAAAACAAATAAAAAAAATAACAAAATGGATAAACAAACAAACAAACAAACAAAAAAACAAAAAAAAAAGACATTTACTTTAAAGAAAAAATACAATTTCACTATTTCAATAAATTTATACATCATTTTTCTTACCAGAGTTTATCACTGCGTTCGTTTCGAGGAAGAGAAACACCGCTAATGTGGTTGGCGTCAGTACTATTCGGTTTGGTGGTAGTTTTCTATCAATAAGATCAATAATGATCCCTGCCAAAAGAGAAAAAGGTTCGAATCACTAGTGACTCATAGCCAGTGTACGATAAGGAACCGATTCAACGACACGTAGAAAAAAACAGATTGAGAGATTTTCAATTAAGGGGTATTTATAGGCGTATTATCCTAACGAGAAGCTTCATAGGATTGGTTGTTGATGGAATGAAAATTGATCCATTTGTTTATATATTCTTTCATTTATATGATTGATTAATCGTCCGGTTATATCAATACCGGAAATGTTAGTTTTTCAATTTTTTTTTTTTTTTTTTGAAATCAAATAAGCAAAAGATCAAATAGCTGATATTTTTCTTTGACACTTGGTATATAACAAAACACTTATTGACTTGAACCTCGGGAAAGAAGCGTGTTTTGTGGTGTGGTGTGTGTGGATCACAAAACACACTGTTTCCCGAGGTTCCCGTCAATAAGTCTTAATTATTGACTGTTTTCCCATTTCAGACCACGCGTCATTTCCTAGATYATTATTCCTTTGTTTAATGGTTGCGCACGAGAAGACACATAAATATTGATGCAACTCCGAGAATCTTATTCTCAAGACAATGACACGTAGCCTGAACATTTATTTTAGCCAAGGTTAAAGAGATCTTGGAACTTCCTTACTAAGCTGATTCAAACGCTGCTCTTTTATCAGACTTCTAATTGATCAGTGATTATGAGGTTTGGCACATGCACGCTAGTGACGCCGCAGCGTCTAGATCAGGCCTTATGGATCTTAACTTCCTTATATTATTGGTATTCATTTGTCCTTATTTATCATTTGTTTTATATCATTCAATTCAACAATTTTTCTATCAATATAACATATTCACAGAATTTGCTTCATTTAGCACCATTAGACGTAGGTGGTTTATTAGTGCTTTGGTATTCCATATAAAAGTATTCGTAAAACATCTGGTACTGCCATAATATCACGAGCCATAACCACGGTATAACATAGTCAAAACCACGAAAATTAATTGGTTAAAATAAATCGTTATCAATAAAAAGATCAACCATGGTTGTTAATAATTCGACTTTTCGTCTAAAATAAACCCGAAGTACTTTAAATCTAAGTCAATGTTTTTCTTTCTTCATATATTCATTTATGTATTTCTTATTTCATATACACCTACTTGCAAGAATGTTGCTTGTCATACAAGAATAGAAAATTAGTAATTTAGTGAGAAAGGAATACATTAAAAGACAAATGAAAAAGCTCAGCTTCAGTGATCTTCTTTTGTTTTTTGATATAATTCCTATCCCACTAAATCACTAATGTTCTATTTTCGTATGACAACGTTCTAGCAAGTAAGTGTATGTATTTCGTATTTCATATATGTATTCTTCTTTCTCACATTTCTTCTTTTTCATATATTGTATTAATTTCTATTTTGTTTAGAAGGTATTTTTTATTGTAATAAGGGCAAATACAGTCGCACGATCTCGAGTACATTCGGAATTTATAGGTACAAGAAATGTTTTGAAAGGTTTCAAAACTGGACGAGTCTTTAGGCGACTCCAATGTTAGAACTTTCAAAACATCACAAGTTTCTATAAATTCCGAATTGTACGAGAAGACTGCGCGATTTTTTGATAATAATAAACTCAACAAAATTGAGCAACTTGATTGGAACTCTACAAAGAACAATTTGGGATTTAATTGCACTCCTCTTGTCCAATCAGAATCGAGTAATTTTGTTGAATGTATTATGGGCAAATACAGTCGTATTACATGAAATAAGTAAACTATTGTATTGAAGTAAAATTTTCCAGAATGTTTGGTGCCATTGCCCAAGAGGTGATGCAATGTGGAACGATGATATTTACTAGTTATACACTAAAGCCCTTTCGGGCTGTATGTATACCACGGCACACTCATCCAACATATCACCGGCATTTCCTTTTAGTACACACCAGTCTGTGGTATAGTTCGAGAGCATCGAAAATACAAATTACAAGTACGCTGGATAATTTCAAGTATGCCACGAAAAAAGAATCAGGAACTAGAGTGAAACAGCTTACGACTCAATACAGAAAATTTCCCTTATACTCTTTTTAAGCCAACCTCAGTGTTCATGGCTGGTCTCATATATCTTCCTACTTGTTGTATCGATTAAATATTTAATTAGAAATTTATAATCGATCATAATTCTCTATTTTTAATGTATTGCACTGACCCTGACCAATTAAAGAAATATTTCATCGTCTTTTTGTTAGAGTCAAGTATTGTCAAAAGAAATACAAATCTTATACTGAATATCTTATTGATGTCCAGAAAGAAAGAGTGGAATACGAAGGAGGCTGCCAGATCTTTCCTGAATTCCGACTGGCTGCATTTTCTACATTGTTTGAAAAAAATAAAGCTAAATAAGGACTCAACGAATATGCGAAACGTACTGTAACTCTAATCGAAACACCTTGACACAATCCATGCAAGGGCGGATCCAGGGGGGAGGGGGGAAGGGGCTGAAGCCCCCCCCCCCCTCCTCCCTTCAGCAGAAAAAAAAACGATGCTTTTTTATATTGTTTTTCGTTGTGTTGACGGAAGAAACTCAATTAGCCCCCTCCTAAACTCAATTAGCCCCCTCCTAAACTCAATTAGCCCCCCCCCCTAAAATTTTGGCTGGATCCGCCCTTGCCATGAGACAAAAGAAAGGGTTACGTTAAATCACCAAAAAGATAACACGACTTTGATAAAACAGCTATTTCCTTTAATTAAGACATTGATCCATTAGAGAGTGAAGCCGATCATGGTATGTTCTACGGCTTAGCTCATAAGAAGTCCGTCTTATCTGATGCGTGTTTAATTAAAATRCGCGAACGATAACATTCATAGACCTTCAAATGACTGCGTTCTAAAATCTTGGTGATTAAGGTGAACTTGTTGTGGTCTTCCTTGTGAGGAAATGAAGAACACGTACATATGTTGACCCGGTATGATGGTGGTGGTGATATTAATGATGAGGAAAGTAAAGTAACAGAGATGTTTCGGGGTTTGACGACTCATGATGACAAAGAAGAAAATTATAAACGGACAAAATTTAGGGAAAAAAGCGAGAATAATGATGATAATGACAATTGAAGAAACTAAGACAATGACTGATGACAATTAATGATAATGATGATGATGATGGTGGTGGTGGTGGCGCTATTGGTGATGATGATGATGATAATGATGGAGGTGGTGACGATGATGATGATGTTGATAATGATGGAGGAGGTGACGATGATGATGATGGTGGTGGTGGTGGCGATATTGGTGATGATGATGATGATGATAATGATGGAGGTGGTGACGATGATGATGATGTTGATAATGATGGAGGTGGTGACGGTGATGATGTTGATGATGGAGGTGGTGACGATTATAATGATGATAATAATAATATTGCTGATGATCATGGTGGTGATTAATAATGATGTTACAACCGGCGGAGCACCATCCAAACAAAAACATCCCAAAACAAACAGAATTAATCTGTCTGAAATTCCTAAGCTCAAGATAAATGAATCACCAGATCGTATCAAAACACAAAATATACAAAGCCATTCTAATACTAATAATAGAAACTACATGATATTCCAACATAATGGAGTGTAGTTTGTTCGGACTTCCTCACGATTTCTAGGGTTTCCGATGCTAAAGAGAAGGGAAACTTCACATTGTTGACTCAGTATCTGTTGATATTTTTGATGACCAATGTAGTCTCTATTTGCTTTGCTATCAAACGCCTAAGCTTCTAATTAACATCTCAATAAAGAAAGACATACTTATATGCTATGTGAGTTACAAGGCATTGCAAAACGTAGATTATTAGTTAACATCTTAGGCATTACACAGCCGATGTATCTCTAGTCATCTCGAATAATCACGATGAACCGTGAAACYGAACGTGACCCAGAACCTAAAGGTTATCTAATGCTTCTTAATGTGGTCAAGATTTTAACAAATCTTTCGCATTCAATGTTTCTCAATCAGTTGCATAAAGACACGCTAACAGTTTGACACTAGGATGGGTCCAACTTATGCAATGCATAATTGAATGTATACAGGGTGTTTATAGAGTACACATTATTATAGATATCAGTGTACTTATGTATATTTTCAGTAAATGAAATTAAAGCTAAATGGAAATATGGATTTGTTTTACTAAAATGTACTAGCAGTTTACCAATATAAGTAGATGAAAACGACTGGCCGGAATATGCTCCTCTTGTAATACAGGGTTACATCAAAAGTAAAGTATGGATCATTGAAAATACACTTGTCATTGTGATAAAGGAATACTTAGCTTATAACTAAGCCACACACAGACTTAGAAAACCAAATTCCACCAAAAGTGGAATCTATCAAAGTCTCGCAAATTAACAGCTGATTTTTATAATTTCTTTTTATAGACTGGACTAACGACACTAAATTAAGCAGAAGTTACGATGCAAAAGTATTACGACGATAATTGTTGGTCATTTTATTGGTGGCATCAAAACTGAGGTCGATACACTAAGCAATGATACTATATAAAAGCAACTGGGGTTGAATTTATTACTGACAATTAATTTATTATTTCTTTAGTGGCTTTCAAGTTCTATGTTTTTCTTCTGAGAAGTTTAATGCAAAATAGAAGTACTGCTTAGAAGTACCTTAACAGACACAGCCAGAAGACTTTTCTTGCTTTTGTATTCTGTACACCCAGTTTCGATCAAGTTTCGATTCTTGTGAAGTTTAAGGAAGCAGCTACAACCAAGACTTTAACTTGTGCGTGCCAATATGCCACTTTCTGACCAGATGTCTGGTATTTGTTTTTATATATAACAACTAAAGGAATCTTGTGGTGTTAGAAGCTTTTAACCCTTGCTGTCGCTTTACGTCTTGTATCTGAAATTATAAACACGTTCCTGTTAGTGGAGACGTGCGAGCGCAAAGTGGAAGATAGCAAAGTGCGGCTAGTTTACAATGGCGTTCTGTACGAGTGCTTTTGTCAGTACTCGCTGCTCTATCAATATTAAAAACCAATTATGGCACAGGAAAAATTGCTGAGTAAACAATCTAGGAAAACATTGTGCTCTCTTGTTTTAGGGGAATATACTTACAAGATATTTAAAAATGCCATAATGGTTTTTCTCGGTTATCTTTGTAAGATTACAGACAAAGTGACTTCATCAATTGAAAGTTCTTTCATCGCCGCGCGCGGTAGAATAGGAAGGACATGCTTGAACTCATCATAATTATGGGTATTTTAGCGGTACCACGCACCCGATAACCTTATGTTTTTTCTTTTAAGCAAAAATAATGTTTAAATTGATCATTAGGAGTACACACAAAGTTATTATATCTATAAATTCATCTCCGTAACTGGGATTCATTTTCAATAACCACCAACAGCTCCATAGCCGGGAAGTTATATACTTTGATGCTCGCGTGGTGGGCTAACACGGATACCAATTAAGTAACTCATTAAAGAAATTAAAACACGCAAGCAGTACTGTTTTGGATCCCGATTGTTCGATGAGAGGTTTATTGTCGTAGTAACAGGAAATATATTAGACTCGGACCAAATGAGAGCCCGGTTGTTTACTTAGGATTTAGGCCAAGCAAACGATTGATGCTTTTGTTTTTACTGAAATATTTTTGTACGTTAATGCTGACTTGTTGACTCAAAAGTCGTGCCGATTCTTATCTCGTGTGGATTAAATTAGGATTTTCTTTCAAAAGTGGGTTTGAAAAGTACTTTGAGAAATTTGAAGCAAAAATAGCAATCATACCAAAATTCTTTAAAATAGTATTTTCGTACCATTTTGACTTCTTTGAAATTACCGACTCATTTGCCAAGCGGTCTTTGAGCAAGTTTATCGGGAGCCTAATATTTTCATCCTATTTCCGAAAATAACGAACAGCGAATCCGTCGAGGATTTTGAATATTAGAGCTTGGACATATTTCTTGTTGAAGAAGATTAATTCTGTCAGAAATTTAACCCCTACTTGCCAAATTGTCAACTGATTAACTTTCCTTGATAATTTAATGAATGAACCCGACGTTGCATGAAAGTGCGAAAGATCACCGCAAGAGTATCGATTGACAAATACATTTCCGAAAAACTATCGATTTTCGATTGTTTTTCCGCCGACGAGAGATTAAAAAAATACTCTAAGCTCTAACTTCTTCTGTGCAAATACTTTGCCTTGGTTTTGTATGTTGGAGTAAGAAACGCTGCGAGCGCTTTGCTCTAAATATGCATTTAAATTTTAAGAGAGAAAAAAATTGCCCGAAATTTATCCGTAAAAAATTCGAAAAATGGACGAAAAAACAAAACAAATAAAAGATTGAATAACTAACCCCCAGGGCGTAGAAAAACCGTATTCATACTCCTTGCTTCCCTTCCTTTTCTTTTCTTTTGTCTACTGGACTCAGCGCGGTCGAAGAAGTTTCTTTGATGTTAGATCAATCGGTTAGTAATCCGCAAAAGCTGATTGATAGCGCAATTATCCGCCACTTTTATTAGCTTTAAATCCGACTTGCTATTTCCTTAAGATAGTAAAAAACTAATCCGAGAAAATTACAATCTCTAATGAACAGTTTTCCGCTGATATTCCTTTGGATCATGTTTCAAATCCCTTCACAGGTGATTTGGTCTCTAAGTTAGCCAATCAGCTGATTTGGTCTGTCGATGGGTCTCTAAGTTAGCCAATCAGCTGATTTGGTCTGTCGATAGGTCTCTAAGTTAGCCAATCATCTGATTTGGTCTGTCGTTAGGTCTCTAAGTTAGCCAATCAGCTGCGGAAAATGATCGTAGATGAAGAAATGGTGCCAAGTCCGGTGCCAAGTTATTATCGCGGTAATAAATAAATRCTATCTTAATTGTATTCGAAAATGAAGTGTGATAATCGAATTCATAGCTAAATGTTTCCTGGTGCCACGGTTTCGACTCCAAAAAACTCCTTTTAAGCCTGAGAAAACATTTATCAAATAATCTTGATAGCAATATATTTTGTCTCAGAGGTTTTACACCAATACATGACGGCGGCCATGTTAGACGGCAAGAACAATCATCGGTTTACTTGAGAAATCGTTCAATTCCCTAGAGCAAAGGGATTCTATTGTACTGCTATTTAACCATAGGCAGTCCAAGCTGTATTATGGGCGTGGGAGAGTGATGGTGCAAAACATCTGTTGAAAAATATTGGGTTTGGTAAAAGAAATAGGATATTTTGATTTTGAGAACAATGCAATGCGCGCCTACCCGCGGCAACAGCACGCAAAAGTCAATTATCGTTATGCGTCTGTAATGGTTTGTAAAGAATAATGCAGCGCCGTACAAATTCACCCATGGCAGCCCTTTAGGGATCGGCAGAAGCCAATTTGATGGAACAAATTTAGGAATAAAATTGTCTTACCATTTGGCCTCATTAATATTTTTAGTTGATCTGTCCTTGAGGCCTAATTARCCAACCGATTGATCTCACAATGATCATTGATCACATTTTCACTTTTAGAATAAACGCGTACGTGCTAGGTTTAGTGGCGGCTAGGTTGCAATAAATCGAGAAGTGAATCTGTCAGCAAACTTTTTGTTATAAACTTTACATTATAAAAAATCATATCTTCCCAAGTTTTACAAGGCGACCACTACAACCACGACCACCCACACAAATTTTGATGCAAATTAGCATGCAAATTAGCCAATCACGATTGAGTATTTAAACAATAGAATCTGTACTGGAAAAAAAAATAATTTTCCTTTAAAAGCATATATTTTACATTATACGAGCGTGGGTGATGATCATGTAAGTGAACAAAAACAAGTTTAAAATTCAGAATTTATGAATTAATCTGTTATCTGGCGTCACAAATGTGATTTGTGAATTTGAATTAACTTTTCTGGGTGTTCTTGGATAAGTGTAGTCGCACTGTATCTTTTGTTTTCTTCAAACTTCAGATTTCTAACCTGCTATTTTCAGCTACGGTTATTATTTTTCGCACAATAATTAAAAATATCTGCTAAAAGCTCATTGAAGCCGGCCCCACTGTTGTATCAACTACACACAAAACATTATTTTTTATATGAAGATTTATAAATATAGATAAGTTATAGTRGTCTTTCGCCCGGAATAACCTCGTTCCCAAGCACTATAAGTTATCTATATTTCTATATCTTCATGTATTTCATAAGTGCTACGCGGTCCACATATTCTCATTATTTTTTATATATATCTTAGATTAGGAGGAGGAGCCGAGCACTGACCTCCCTCAAAGTTCTGCCCTCCTTCCCCGAGGCTGTTCTAGTCTGATCATGATTTGCCGACAGTTTAACTACAATAATTTGGAACTGATGTCAGGCTAATGTGTTTTTATGGAAACTTGTTGAAAACATCAAAACAAAGGCTAAATATTTTCGATCTTTGCTCAAATAAATGTTTTAAGTACTTAGACTTAAGTTTGACTACTTAGAGTGTTGTTCAAGATTATGGAAACGTGTTGATTTTGGAAACCACCAAGGTTTTTATGGAATGTTCTTGCCAAAAAATTAATTAGGAAAAAGAACATGAAGATATAGAAATATAGATAAGTTATAGCCCTTGGGAACGAGGTTATTCCGCGCAAAAGAGCCTTGGAATTAAATTAGGAAAAAAAAATTCCGACCTCGCTGGGAAAATTAGGAAAGAGGTTAAGAGATTCTGAATAAGCATTCATCATTGATGTTTGCGCTCTTATTTCAAGGAATGATTGCTTAAAATGACAATGAGAATGTGAAGACTTAAGTGTTTGAGAGAAAAGGACAACGAGGAATTAAGAAGAAATTTGCTTTTACAAGATAAACAAAGAGTCACGATCATCAGTAACAAGGAAAGAAAGTAGAGAAGAAGAGGAGGAGGAGGAGGAGGAAGAAGAAAAAGAAAAAGAAAAAGAAAAATAAAGAGAAAGAGAAAGAGAAAGAGAAAGAGAAATAAAA
>NW_022258171.1:85094-97334 GCF_009602425.1 Actinia tenebrosa
AGAGAGAGAGAGAGAGAGAGAGAGAGAGAGAGAGAGAGAGACGTAAATCGATCGCTTATTTATTGCTGCTAGAAAAAAAACATCCGAACATCTTTTTGTCCATTCCTCAGATATTATCTATTTTTTTAAAATTGAAAGTTAACGTTTTTACATATTACACACACATTCCCATTAACATGGTCTTCGGTCAAGTTGTCTATATTTTAAACTTAAGAAGTTAATCAAATGCATCTGCAAAGTAATGTTGTTTTTGAAGGAATTTCACCCGGCAACACCCGACGATTTCCGAAATTCCAAAATTCAAATTCCAAAATGTTCTTTCGATTTCTATATTTTCTATTTATCGCATACCTTTTTGAAAAACAAATTCCCATAATTGTATTGTATAGGTAGAATAATAATTAAAACGGAAAAGAAGAAAAGTTAGATTAATCTACCTACATTTCTGGACATTGTGTTATCTCCAAGATGCTTAGCCGCACGATATATAAACGCTTCGTTTAACACAAGTAAAACCAAACTGAACATGTCAGTTAACTTTACTTCTGCCTCTTCTACTTCTATTTGCTTCTTATATTAGTTCAATTTGTTTCCGTAAACGTGTTGTATTCGACGTTATCTGCCGAATTTGACAGCGAAAACTAACGAAAGATCGATAGCAATGAAAATATAGAAGGTTGATCGTATGACATATACATGCCCGTGACTAGTTGTCGAGTGGGCACCGGATGTAAATAAGACGTTTGAAATAAAACAGCATATTGGGCAGCTCTTGGCTGAGTAAAAAGAAACTACTTATCATGGCTTTCATCGTATTAAAAAAGAAGATGGAGGAAATGAGTGTGAATATTTTTGTGAAAGAGTTAATACAGTACATCACTTGTTTTGATTCAAAACTCTGTAATAATAAAAAATGGAAGAGAAATGGAAAATGGAAAGAAGGGAAGAAAAGGAAAGAAAAGGAAAGAAAAAAGGAAAAAAAATAGAAAGAGAAAAACAAAAGTAAAAAATGCCAAAAAGGCTAAGGAAAAGAAAAAAAATAAGGAAATGAAAGGGAAGGGAAAGGGAATGAAAAAAAAAAGGAGAGGAAAGGACAGAATGATGAAGGGGAAGGAACGAGGTAACAAGATAAAGAGAAAGATAGAAGAAAAAGGAAAAAGAAAAACCAGCTAGCGTCTTTACGAATATCACCCAAGAAACACTCTTACAAATTTCAAAAATGTCCAAATTTCATTAAGAATTCATCTTCTCATCCTCGATTAAATTCTCTCTACATCACTCCTAAAGAATGCCAAGATTTCAAATTCCATTCTCCTACGTATCATGCCTTTAAATTCAAGTAACGTCGTCCACATATCCTGCTAACTTATACATAATTCCATACATAGGTTTATCTAGCCTGTTCTATGGTGAGTTATAGTAGAAGTTGCATGTAATAGTTCGTAGATAAAACCGCAAAGGAACAATATATATATTATGGCCGGTTCAGATGGTACGATTTTCGCCTACAACTACCTTATACAACACGCACGCGCCATCCTACAACTCGAGTCCTAGCGTGTAAATCAAGCCTACAACTCGCGTACGACAGATACGAGCGTGTTGTATACGATAGTTGTAGGCGAAAATCGTACCGTCTAAACCGGCCTTTACTTAGCTACATTAGTTTCATGTATGTGATGCAAAGATTGATTTCACAAATCAAACAAGCTGGTTATTTAATCACAAATTGTTCGCGTTAAAGATTTGCATGGTGTTTGAAAGTTTGAGAATAAGTCTTCTCCCTGCATTACTTAACTCATTTTTCTTGAGTTAATTAAATCTAATGGAATTGTGAAAAATAGATGAGGCATCGAAAACTGAATCCAAAATAAAGCTAACATCAAATTTGAAAATACATAAATTATGAAAATTCTTCACTAGGGTAATTGATTGTCTTGCTTTAAGGTAAAAAACAGAAAGGTTTCTGGCGTTGTTTTTATGGGCAATTTATAGGTATAGTCTCTTGACTTGGGCGTAATGTTTTTTTTCATTTTATACCACATGTCATTCTGTGAAGTGATTTCTTTGATTAATGGTAGCTCATGAGAAGACAGAAATATGAATACAACACAGACAAAGAATATTATTCTCAAGATAATGACACGTGGTCTGAAATGGGGAAAAAATTACATCTAAGGTGAAGAGGCCTATTCAAAAAGTACTATTTTACTAAAATCTAGCTAGTATTCGTCGATCAATGATTGATGATATTAAAATGGTGAAGCTATACACTTAAAATCAGTCGTGGTTTTAAGGGTAATATTATGGTGGTTGCGTAAAGAAATGTGGACTTGCTGGTGAAATTTCCGATTTTTTCAGTAGCGGGAAAGGATGACGTGAATGAGAGAATGAATGGGTTGGTAGGGTATACAGTCCTTTGACTAAACGTTGTCGTTTGATCGGCTTCATCCCTACGCGCCTAGACCGAAAAGGATCATGGGGATAATTAATTTATAGTTACTAGCTGCCGCATATGTTATCTAACACGTCTTGAGCAAGTTTTACTGGACTGGAAATACTAAATTTTTGGCTCTTATCCCCAAAGTAACCTATTTCGAAGCTACTACCTGTAGTTGGCGATAACTCGTCTGAACAGCGCTCAAGCAGATAGTCTTTTAGCGCCTGCACGTTGTCAATATTTGGGACATCCTTGATGGAATATGTGTGAAACGGCTCTTGTTTTCCTTGCGTAAAGGCGAAGACAAATGTGCATTTTGCTCTCCATTGTGCGATTGTCACCGACTGATAGAGAACAATTAATCATTCATGTTAATTTACCCGTTATCCTTTTCGGTCTAGGCGCGTAGGGATGATCCGATCAACGACAACGTTTAGTCAAAGGACTGTATGAAGTGGATGGATGGGTGGGATGGAAGAAGTGCATTGGATGTTTTAGTGAAGGGAAGAATGGGATTGAATAGATAGGATTAGATGACATGTATTTATGGATGGATGGATGGACGGACGGACGGACGGATGGACAGATGGATGGAAGGATAAAAGGACCAATGGATAGATTAATGGATTCTCATTGATCATATTTTAAAGCATTCCTCGTGCCATATATCTATTATTTCAATACAATACAATGTGCTTTACTTGTACCACAGATGACCATGAGGAGAAAATATAGATATAAGTATATTTACAGAAGAATGGCAGGGGTTACCTAGAATAACTATAAGAGCTAAACGAGCTAGGTAACACTAATATCTGAGATTACAAAGTATGGGTGGAAAAGAAGACTATAATATAAAGATTACAATATCGAAAAGTATCTAATACTGCCTACTGAATAGTGCATTCCAAGACCAAAGGCCCTTGTGGGTCTCGTTAATTTGAAATAAAAAGTAAATGTACAGCAATTAACTCTCTACATATAGTTGATATATTGTTTCAGATGGAATAAACAAAAAATAGAATAAATAATAATTATTAACCCTACTTTAGGCAATGTCACTATGACCCACGATGCATTTAGGTCTTGGAATTACTATTCAGTATGCAGTATTCAGTGTTCAACCTTTTTAAAATAGCTGTATCTATTATTGCTGTATACCTATTATTTTGCTTTACCGCGCGATTCTACTTGTGCCTAGTTAAGGACTTAGCAATCAAAATCCAATCACTCATTTCGAATAACATAATCATCCACAATTACACTAACGATGTCTTCCTAACGATAACCACTCTTCAGCGACCGTCGACATTCAACACAACTAATGAACTATTAAACCTTTCTTTTTTTAATCTATACATTGGAATTTTTAATCTTAATTGCCTGATTAGATATAAAGTTAAGATTATTGAAATCAAACACGCAAAAAAAAAAAAAAAAAAGGATCTAAATATTGCAGAAATATAAGTAAAAAAATAATACGATAAAACAAATCACTTTATTTAGGGGTCTAATCGTGTTAGCGCTTTCGCACTAATTGGGGACACTTTTGGCTCACACGCACTACCACTTCATTCAACATTCCATTCACAAGTTTAATAATTCCTCTTGTGTTATTCCTAATCCCGCTAGCTTAAGCAACAAAACGAACCATGTTGTACAGTTGCTATCTGCTATAACCAATGACACACTAACACGAATAAATTATTCATCACAGCGCACCTTCAGTTTTTTTTGTTTTTTTTTTAAGTTAACGAATGTTTTGTTTGCGAACGAGTCCTGTGCCCAGACATGGAGTCGTCTTTAGTTTAGCGGAAACGATAAAGGGCTTTCGTTAATGACCTTACAATCTCCTGTTATCGTTGCAATTAAAATGTGCTTTTGGTATTTTTGGTTAATAACCCATGAGTTTGCGTCAGTTATTTGACGATACGTGACAGGAGAACCGAACGAAATTAGATACTAATTACACGTTTGGTTCAGGCCTCAAAAAACGCATGCTGCATTAAAAGAATTTCCCATAAACTGGAAGTGATTTTCTCAAGACTTAAAAACGAAATGCGTGGTACGAGAAAAAGGACAAATAAATTTGAAACAAATAAAAAATTAAGCAAAAAGGCCGGACAAGATTAGATTCTTTTAGAACGTTTGCAATTGGTTTGGGACTTAAAAAACGCATATTGCTGGGTAACTTCCCGTGAACTGGGAGTGTGATTTCTAAGACTTTACGACTAAATGCGTGGTGTATGGAAAAGGGCAGTTTTGAGAGAATAAAATAAAAAGGTTAAAAATACGGAAATATAGATTCAAATAAATGAATAACAACACAGACAATGATTATCTTACTTTAAGTTAGTTTTAAATTTTGATCTTTCGACGCATTTTATTTGCCTGCAATTGCCTCTAAATCTATAGAATTCCAAAGAAGAGTCCAAAAAAATTTCAAAAAAATCAATTATATAAAATTCAAATTCAATTTAAAAAAATAAATGAAATAAATTAAGGAAAAAAATAAAACCAAAGAGAATGCACTCTTACAAACTTCAAAATCTTGCATTGGTTTTTATTTGCTACGGAGCTTCACCGAACAATGCGTCGAACAATGCGTAGAACAATGCGTCGTTTGATTTATGGGAGGGAATACAAAATCTCGTACTTGAATTTGTGCGTTTATAAGGTGAGAGGAACTTTGCATCTTGCTAAATGATCTCGCGGAGGAAAAGATACGAACCATCAAACGTGATACCAATTCGTTGTTGCATGATCTGTACATACAGTTACTGGATGTTAAAATGAAGTTCTATCCCCGATTTATTCATCATCTGCTTCATATGTTTTCCCTGGTGTGTGCTTACGAGTGTGAGTATGACGGCCTCATTCAGCAATATTGGCAGGGAATGTGGAGATATTTCGCTACTAGAAGAATCGAATTACAGTCGACAGAAGGAGAAACGTTAGTCATAAATTGAAGAACATTTCTTTTCTACCTCGAGGTTCATCGTACAATGAAGATATCGGATTTTCGTGGAAAATTAACCGACTCAGTTTTCAACCGCGCGCCCCTATTTCTTATTAACTCTCCATCTTTTCCTAAACCGAAATTGTCTGCAAAACTACTTTCGTGTAGTAATACTATAGATTAAAAGTAAGGAGATTGAGTACTTACCTGCTAGTTAAGTTTTGCTTAGCTCCACTGACCGAAGGAATTAGGAYAGAAGTTACTCGAAATGTATTTTATAGAAATCATTACGTATGACAGACAAGTCAAAATATCTCTAGATTGCTTGTCATTTTACCCCGCGAAGATAAGACCCGTCTTCTATAAACAACCTTAGAAACTAGGTATATCGCTTTATTAAACAAAATGCTTGGCGTAATGACCTAGGTTAATAGAAGCACAGTTTCTATTGGATATTCTTAGCCTTATGCGTCAAGATAATGTGGATTTGGCTATGATTTTAGGATATCTCTCTGACGACTCAAGGGCGGACACTTCTTCTATAAACAACTTTCGTAGATATGTCGATAGCTTGATTAAATAACTTAAACTCTATTCATTCTTTAGTTAAATTTGAGGAGGTTTTGGGCTTTATTTTCATCCATGTTTTTTGCGTTAATCCAATGCTTCGTGAACGACTTTCTATAGTGCCTATTATTTACTCGAGATTTAAAAGCATATTTCAAGGTTAATGGAAAAAGATCTTGGATTAAAGCTATCAGATTTGATTGATTGTAATGGGTTTCCATTTCAGTGTTACGCTTAGAAAGAAAATAGATTTAATTGAACTTAAAACACATCTTATAGCTAAAAACGTTTCCTTTTCTAAAAAAAAAACAACAACATAAAAAGCAAACACTAAATCCATGAGAGTACTTTTTCACGAGCACTATTTAAACAGTACTGCAAAATAAGGAAACGATGGAATTAGGGAATTTAAAGGAAGCGCGCATGTCTCTGCACTGTAATATAAACACGCTAGGAGCTTTAGAGAAAGAGAGAAGCAAGCTTAGGAACACAAGGCGTAGCCGAGTCCTCTACATCTCCCAGCCGTTTTATGCTGCTTTTATAAAATATTTTTGAACGATTTTGGGCGAGCGTGGCTCTGTCCTCTGGATATACAAAACACGGTAGCCAGCCAATCATCTCAAATAGTATTTTATAAAACAGATAAGACTATTAATTTGCATATTCATCGCAAAAGTATACATTTCACGGTACCTTAAAATCCCCTGATCCAACAGTTCTATTTCAAGTCTTTCCATTTTTTTCTACACTGCTAAAGGATTTTGTTTTTAAATCAGTCAATATTATCCACCTTATCTTCTTTAAGCGTAAAGTTTTCCTTTTTTTTTTTGTAGCCATAAGGAAATGTTTGATCAAACTTAAGGATTGCTGTTTATTAATACCCATTAAGACAGATCAGGAGAACAAAGAGGAAGTCCTATGAATTATTTGTATTGTTTCATGGGTTAAGTCTTTGCACGAAATGACACGACTGTTTTGCATGCAATTTGAAAATCTTGTAAACCAAGCTGAAATATTATGAGATTCTATGTTGAAGAGATGAGTTAAAAATTCAGTAGTTTACAATGGAAAAACCGGTTCTTCGACGCTCGTATTTTTAGGCTCAATTTGTGCATGCGCAGTATAAAATAGCGTCTCCAAGTACGTGATTGACATCAGTCAAGATCAATCAAGATTGTAGAATAATAAATCAAGAGCTAACTGTTTGATCAAATATTTGATTCATTAAACGCAAATTGACTTTTTTTTTAGTTCGCGAGTTGTATTTGTCTTGTGCTGTATAATTTAAGTAAAACTCTGGAAACGAAAAAAAAGGAAGAGTTAAAAAAAGATTATTCCAGATTGCACAATATTCAATCAAGTGCTCAGTATTTAATCAGTCGTGAGCCGGGTTCATTAAATACAAATCGTACTTTATTTTTAGCAAGCAAAGTTAATTTTTAGTGCTATCTAATTGAGACGAAATGTAGAAAACGACTAGTTATAGAAACGAGAGAGGAAAAAAAAAAAACTGAATGGAGCTAGATTCAAAGACGTGCCAAGGGGATTGAAACAAACTGACAACATACTAATAACGAGGGGACGAAATGCATAAAATATTGTTTAGCACGGCAACAACAAGTCAAAAAAGAAATGGAAAAGATTTTATGATTTTAAAGCGAACTGAGTAAGGATCTTTGACTCAAGAGCTGGCGTCATCAAAATGACGGGGGGACAATGAAAATGCGCAAAATATTTTTTCAGCGTGACAAAGAAAAAAAAAACTCCAAATAAAGATTTATATGACTATCCCGATACTAGATCAAAGCGCCGTGTGTATTTATTTAAAGTATTTATCTACGATAGGATACGCTCGTCAACCATTATGTTCGCCTCGCCGGGTTATCAGTTTGGGTTGAAAAAAAACGTGCAATCTAAAACAGATATCATAAATCAGAAGGAACGAAGATGTTCATTATCCATTGATCGAGTCATTGTTTAATCAATGAAATATTAAGTGGAATTTTATAGCATAGCCTCACTGATAATGGACCGCAGTGATATGCTGGTGAGGTCAGCGGTGATTTACGATAGCCGCCATTTTGTACATAGAGTTTAACGGAGACCATATTTATGCTCTTTTGAGTTTAAGTATTTCATTTATGGCCAAAATAAAACGTCAGTTAACAAGAGTAAAATAAATTAAATTAGTGAAAAGCAATCAGAAAACTATCCATGCAAGAAGTAGATAATCCAGTCAGAACACAATACTTTTTGTATTTGGTGAGAACCTTTGCAAACGGTAAAGTAAAAAAGAAGGACTAGGAAACAATGAATACGTGGTCGTCTTCCGTTTGCGGAAAGGAAAAAAACCAGGACGTTCGAGCATCGCCCATCAAACCGTTAGCAACGGAATAACCCTTATGAATAGCTTACTCTATTTTTATTCTAAAGACTATTCAGGGCCTGGTTGTTCAAAGCTGGATTAGCACTAATCCAGGATTAACTCTATAGGTTTTATTAAGAGTTAACCCAGGATTAGCACTAATCGGGCTTTGAACAACTGGGCCCAGGTCTTATGATTGATATTCTGCCTGTTAAACTTTCTAGAACGTGATTAAATAAACTATTATCATCATCAATAATAAATAAGGTATTATTAAACTACAACTCGGTGAGACTTATTCTTCGCTCGTTTCCCTTTTTCTTCTTTTTCGTTCCCTTTTTTTCTCATTTTTGTTTTGTTTTTTGAGTTTCTCTTTCGTCTCTGTCAGAGCATTACCAAACGTAAATGCTATCCGCAAATTTCAATATGTCATTATAAATGTTCGCTATATAGGGTTATTTATGTTACATTGGTCATTAACTCGACCTAGAAGGACACGAAATGTATTCTTAAGCTCATAAACTACATGCCTAATCAAATGAAAAATGATTGAACCCTTGTTAGTAGGATTTCAGCTTAAGTACTTAGAGTACTTGGTTTTTTACTAAAGCACAGTAAACTTGACGCTTTTTCTTTCACTCTCTCATTCATTCATTCATTCAGCTGTTCTATTTTGTTTTGAGAATCGTTTTGCCCTGTAATTTTCTAGCTCTGATTTTTTTCTTGTCACAAACGAACGGAAATCAGCCGATTTCACTTCATTGTCAGGCTTCATTTTCCTTGTCTGCTCCAGCTCATTTACATTTTTGTCTGCCCAATAACCCAACTAGTGCTTCATTCTATAAAATGTATTAATTACATTTAATGTCCTAACTAGATATAACGTATTTTCCTTCTAATATGACTAACAATAATTACGTTTCTCATGAAACTACGCAAGGCATATAAGGATATTATGTAAGAGGTCTTTTTTGGGTTGGAACATGAGTGTACAGATATCGGAAGACGCACTTTTTTTTCGCACTGGCAATGTTAAGCAGTTGATGCTGCTATGYTTCGTTGCGAGCTATATTTTAATATTAGATAATATTGTAATATTAAGACCCTGCTTTAGCCAAGTTAAGTAGATTTTACGGTTTTCACTGCCGCCAGTCAAAAATATGACTGATTAAGTTTGATTGACGGCAGCGAAAAACCAAATTTCAGGGTGCAGCTCGCAGACACAGGGTTCGCATATTTATGTAAATTGCAGTAATATATGTGTATTAAAATAAAGGGCGGTAAAAAGAATTAAAAGGAACAAATGAACAAGCGAATATCAAATCGAAATGGACATTAAACAGAAAAATTTAAAGATAAAAATGTATAAATGAATAAAATTGGATATTCGAATAGAGTGACTTGCATACTTTTTGTACAACGTCGGCATACTTTTTGTACGTCCGTCCGTCCGTCCATTCATCCATCTTTTCATCAAACCATCCATCCATCCAACTTTTCCCCACAATCCAAACATTTTTGTGCTTATTTTTCTACCATCAAAAAATCATTTCTACTTGTCTCATTCATACTATTCCTTCATTCATCTCTTCTTTATACGTTTCCAGCTTTTGAGGCTGAACGTTAACTCTCAAGTTAATATTAGTTTAAATTTTTCTCCAATTTCAACATTATTTGCTTATTATCTTATCATTTTTAAGAGAAAAATATCTTTTCACTTTCCCATTAATTCCAATTTTACATGCTGAAAATGAACACTTAAATTAAGAGCCAGCGATGCTAAGAATAGATCGGCGAAAAATATTCTTTCTGGACAAACAGACGATTTCAAGATCACTCTCTTTAACCAAATTTACATCAAAAATATCCCAGATGTTTCCAATAGTTTCGATGAAAAGTCAATTTACTTAAAATAAGAGTGCAGCTGGGTAAAGCCTAAAACACAAAGTGAAGATTTCTTCAAAGAAAACCCATCCGACTCTTTTAGCTATTCAAGCTTATTCATCAGCCAAATAAAACTTACTGTTGAAGTGCAAATATTGATTTGGAGGCTAGTACACTGCTTCTTTTCATTAGCTATCTTTAGCCGTTTGAATTAACTACAGCAGTACTGCTGCGATAAAATCACCTTCTTCTTTCAAAATAAGTTTATTGATGGAAAAAGACAATACAATCTTGCTATCTACGCTCGTACCGAGCTCTAACTTTTAAGATAAACTGATATTTTTAAATATAAAACAGTTAAAAAAACTTGACTCGTTTGGCCTTTTCTTGCGAAGTTAATCACAATGTAGTACCTTTTCAATCGTGTTTGCAGCTTTTTTGAAAATAATACAAATATATATATATATTTGAAAATCCCCTTACGACAAGCGAAGTGCAAAGTGAAAGCAACAAGGAGATGAAAAGTACTATAGGGCGAATTAAAAAAATTAAATAAATAATAAAGCATAGAATTGGACATACCTTGTTTTATAGATGCTTGAGCGTAGAATGGCTGGCTCTCACTAGTTCCTGTGTACTCTCGTCGAACTTGACTTGTCGCCAACGGAAGCGTGGTTCATAGATAGCAAAGGTAGCTTGTATATACCACACGATCGATATAATCGCTAACACATCAGGTACACAACCATATGCCAGGCATATGTTACGAGGGAAGTTGATCCAGCAAGATTTTTCTCCAAGATAACTGCGGCACTTTAAAATGATTGTTTGTCGTATTGCTTTTTAAACTTAGATGAGAATGAGTTGCAGTTTAAGTTTGAAGGCGAATCCTCTTTTCTTGGACTGAAAACCCGAAGGGTGTTGTGTGGACAGGAAGTAAATGATCGATTGAAACTGATGATGATGACGTTACTACACAACGATCATTCATTACCGTTGCATGGTGGCGTTTGAAAAAAAAATCCTCTTGATGTATTTATTATCTATTGATTACATTTTTACGGTTGACAAAAATCATAAAACCAATAAATTATTAACTAATATTTATCTTTTAATGCGTCAATATTAATTACAAAACGAAACAAGGTAATAAGTCAGATAGTTATAAAAAGAATAAAATAGCATATAACAGGCATCCCAGCCACTTTTTAGACAAATTTGATAGGGAAYATAGGCTGTGCAAGTTCTAAATATAGGAAAATATAGGAGTTTTTCCCAAAAATATATGCACTTTATAGGAGCTAAAATAGCTTTCCAGTGGCGTAACCAGGGATCTTGCAGGGAGGGTGCAGAGGCAATGATTTATTTGCAGAAACAAATAAGCCATAAAAAAGACAGAACCAAAAAAAGAAAAAAAAAAAACGCCCAATATGCTAAACAATGTAAAATCACTCAGCAGTTGTCCTATTTATAGGAAATATAGGAGGTTTTCTTTAAATATAGGCTCTTTATAGGATCCTATACAAATTATAGGAAATATAGGAAATATAGGAGGTCTGGGATGATATAAACAAACGAGCACAAAATTTCGAAAGCACAAATTTTTTTTGATTGTCCACAATTCTTTCTCATGTGATTTTATACCATTTTTTTTTCTTTCAGCATTAATATTAATATTTTTTTTGGTCCCTTTTAAGTAAAAGAAGCGATGATAATCGAGTTGGTAAACGACTAATTTACAAGGCATTGTATACAGCGGAGATAGAAGATAGAATAATCTATATGAGAACGTCAAAGCGCATCTTACTTAATACTTAAAGGAGACAGAATTTCTGGTCAATAAATGATAAAAAAGTGGGAGACTGATAGGAATCGAGGACAATAAATCACTAAAAATTTAAATAGACGAGTAGGCTGGAAGATCTATGCATGCTGCGATATAAATTAACTGATCATGAAAAAAAATTTTTTTTTCCATTTTGCCTTTTTGTACATATATACATTGAATTGTTCGTCAAAAAAAAA
>NW_022258171.1:148595-173769 GCF_009602425.1 Actinia tenebrosa
CATTTTTCTTTTAAAAATTTGCCCATCCCCCCGTTTTCCTACCAAAATTTTCCCGATCCCCCCTCGATCAATTTCACCTGCCCCCCCTGTCATACATTATGAACGCAGCCTTGTTTGAGCCGCGCAGGAATTGATTAACGGAACTTCCACTAGAGGTCGTCACTGCTCTATACGTGCACGTTTCTTTTCTGTATTTAATGCCATTTTGAGAGTTTTATTTGAAGGCCATATTGAGCAATGATATATTATTTTGAAGAAGTGTAGTTGTACCGGATGGAAGCCAAAGTAAATGGCTGAAGCTTCATAAGGTATTTAAAATTATTTTAGAACCAATTTTTCTATACTCCAATATTCAACACAAGATCAGCAAGTCATGCTTATGTTTGAGTAGGCTTATCATGTCTAATCGGTTCTAGAATTTATTTAGATTCATAAGTCCTCTTTAATGACCGAGGAAAAATGCAAGATAGCCATTAGCAAAATACATGCACTTATTTCAATAAAGTTAGTCACCTGAAAAGCTACAAAGCTGAGACCGACAACGATTATGGGTAGATACATTTTACATGTTTCAACCGCTTGATAACTGTTGATGGACTTGAGATCTTCTACCAGTTACAAGTTCACCTCCTCTGATCATCCTCAACTGCTGCAGTTTGTGTCGAAAGCTTTACTTGTTGAATATGAAATATTTCCCCTGATTCTCAGCGATCACAGCTTTCTAGGTTTTTGTTGACTAACTTTATTGAAATAAGTGTATACGGAGTAAAATAATAGCTGTCTGTTATTTTTGTGTCGAAACATTCTTGCCAAACAGTGCACGCGAAAGTCCGAATCTTGCATCACGACGCAGTAGTTTGCTAACTAAAGAGAGGACAGTATACCTTAGGATTTGGAAGATCACTTAGGGCACACTTGCTAGTTGCTAACTAGTTTAATAACCAATAAACATGTATACTTGCAAAAAYATCAAGAGACGAAGAAATTCATAATGCAAGGAGTGCAGCTATAAAAGTTCGTTTCCAAGGAAGTTCCTTTTGATGTTTACTACTGAACTGATGTTCAAGTTTGATGAGAATTTTTATAGTTCTTCCGCCTTTCAAAACCTTTTAGCGAAGGACTTTCTTGGATGTTTCCAAGAGAGCTAAAGACCTCCTTGAAGATCTGCTACTGTAGTATTCCTGTCTCCAAACCGCGTCAGGGAGGCACGACTTTATATAATGGCTTTACAGCGGCGGTCATGCTTAGAGTTAGTGTGTTTGTTGGTTCGTTCGCGTTAATTTGCTTGTTTGTTTGTTGGTTTGTTTGTTTGTTTGTTTGTTGGTTGGTTGGTTGGTCGGTTCGTTCCTTCATTCGTTCGTTCGTTTGTTCGTTCGTTCGCTGTTTGTTTGTTTTTTCTATGTCTGTTTGTCTGTCTACTGCTTGTTGCTTTATTTGTTCAGTGTCTGTTTCGTTGTTTAGTTGCTTGGACTGTTCGTTTTTTCTCATATTTCTTAACTATTTTTATACCTTTGGTACGGCGTTTATTTTTTATTGAACAACTAACTATTCAAATTACGCAATAATTTTGGTAACATACCGCACATCGAGATTTAAAGCCCGCGGAACCGAATGAAACACAAGACGGGATCATTAAAACAATAAAAACGTTATCGGAAAAAATAATCCCCCACACGTCTATACATATGTAAGAGAATTATTTTTATATATTTTTAACATGCATGATGTTATGTTTCCGTGGTAGCAAAATATTGTAACCGCCATTTATCCGCCTAAATGTGAAAGTTGTATTAATCATTCTTCTTAAATAGAAAGACATATTTGTTATAGTTTATCCGATGTACCTCATTTAATATTTATTGGATTATTTTATTCCCTTTCTTTATCGAGCTTTATCTGTTTTCTTATTACTTTAATTATCTTATTAGTTTTTCCAATACCCATGTGAATATAGCAATGAAATTTGACCGAAATGTTGTTAAAATATTTCTTTATTAATTTAGCTTACGCACGCATCATAATATCAGATATATTTATATATATTTTTAATTTTATGCTTTTATTCTTCTTTTATGCAAGTTCAACGTGTCACTGAACTAAATCAAGTATTGCACTCGCATCTCGCCTCTGGGATCTCGGGTTTAATTCCTGACTCAGCATCACATGTGAGTAGAGTTTGTTAGGTCTCTCCCTTGATTCAAGGGTTTTTCTCCTGGGTCTAAATTGGGTTTCATTCCTGGATTCAGCATCACATGTGAGTAGATTTTGTTAGGTCTCTCCCTTGATTCGAGGGTTTTTCTCCTGGGTCTAAATTGGGTTTGATTCCTGGACTCAGCATCACATGTGAGTAGAGTTTGTTAGGTCTCTCCCTTGATTCTAGGGTTTTTCTCCTGGGTCTAAATTGGGTTTGATTCCTGGACTCAGCATCACATGTGGTAGAGTTTGTTAGGTGTCTCCCTTGATTCAAGGGTTGTTTTTCCAGTTCTCCACATTTTCCTTCTACCGCAAAACCTATAACACGCTAAGATTTCATTTCAATCTGTGAGTTAGCCGTGCCCTGACATTGGCTTTGTGTTGTTTTAGGGTATAAAACTTGAAGTTCGTGATCTTTGCCGACTCCTTAACTTATATTAATCAAATATTAAATCTTATAAATATTAATCGACCTGGCCACAGAAAAAATATACTATATACACACAGGTAACAAAAAAAGATAATTCGAGGGATATTTCATTCAAAAGATTTCGCCTGRAAAAAAAACAACAGTCAATTTAAAAATAAGCTGTAAAAAATGTAGGTATCCCGGCCGTTCAAGTATTGATTTCACATTCTTCCTAAATCTCCTCAGAACCACGTTCACATTTGCCCGTTTTACGAACATTTGATTTTTCGTCTCATAGAAAAGGTATCGAAAGCTTCGCGTCGAAAATGTCTATACGGCCGGAGATGATGCTTTTTCGTCATTTGCGCATCAGAGTTTAGGAGTCGATCTATCTATTCGCAATCAGACGAATATTTCTGTTATTTGGCATGTAAGATCTGTATTACATCTGCTGCAAAAATCAACTTTCTTTAAAAATCCCACAGTTTATTCACGCGCAAGGCCTCAAGTTTACGAAAAAACCGAAACTTATCAAGTATAATCCTGGTTTAAAGCAAAAAAAATCTTCAGTACTTCCAAGTGGATGTTTACGGAGCTATTTTTTAAGGTGGCTGACTACTTTAGTAAATAATAAAAACAAAATTGACAACTGTAACTTCTTTAACCTGAAATTTAATGCTGATTTCAAATATGCAAAAAAAAAAAAAAAAATGGGGTGTCCCGAGCTTGTTTTCGAGATAATCAGAGCATTTAATGGATGCCTACGAGAGCGTTTTTGAAGCAAAAATTTCGCCAGCGGAAATGATCAGAAAAAAATTTAACTCACAAGATAATAGCTCTTTACAGATTCTATAATTGCACAAATGCACGCAAATACTGAAAACATTCTACAATCTGGATATTGTGAAAAAGACAAAGAAATGCATTTATTTGATATATTTTGTCCTTTCAGTGCCCTCAAAAAATCCCATAAAGTCGAACAAAAATTCCTACCAAAATCTATATTTTCGTGTGTTAGAAAAATTAACTTTACTAAATAGTTTAATAAACGTAGATTTTTAGAAGTTTCTTTCGAATRAGTTTTAAAAAAAGTATAGAGTCCCGTGCAAAATATGAGTGTTTTACCTCGAGGTTCAAAACGTGCCAGTCACCTTAAGAAAGTTCAAGTTTTTTTAACCAAAAACGAAGCCACTCAAGGGAAGTGGAAGCCTTGGATCCCACATGGCAAAGTATTGCAGCATCGCGATGCTCTTAGTTTTTAAGAAGTTGAGCGTCCAGAAGCCTAAGTGTTTCTAGAGCTGTGAGGAGCCCTGCAGTCTGTTTTTTTTTTCATTAAACGACTTAGTATATTTTAATTAACAACGTTGATTGAAGCCCAAAGATTGATCTATATTATGCGTACGACTTGGTGCATCAGTGACGGTAGTTTGCACTTAAAGGCTTCCACTGACGATATCTCTATTCGCAATTAGACAAATCTTCTGTTATTTGGTATGTAGAATATGTATCAATACCAATTAATAGACGACAGTTAGACTGTATTACATCCTCAGGTCAAGCATGGTTACTATAATACATCCTACCTAGATAAAACATTACGATAAGAGTACGATAGTATTTGACTCAGTAGCCCACATAATCATATCGGCAATTTGTAATAACCACGCATCTCTTTTCTAGGTACTTCATATACAGTAATAACCCGCGTATAAGAACCTAAAATTTAAGAACCTGTTAGGCTAAAATTTCATTTTTAAGCACTCTTCACATAAGAACCATTTTAGGCTAAAATCCTAAAACAGGTTCTTATTCTTAAAAAAGAAGAAAGAAATAGAATCAATCTTTTCAAAAATATATATCTATAACACAGTCTGTACACAATAATGCTATAAACACTATAACTGTACATGGTTACTGTAAAAAAAATCCAACTTAAAATGAAACTTTATTTAATTTCTTGAACAAAAGTTAAGAACCTAATTAAGAACCTAGTTAGCCTAATTTAACACTAAATACCATTTATATAAGAACCTGTTTAGGCTAACTTGAAAAATCCTAATTTCTTATACGCGGGTTTTTACTGTAATTCTCCAGTGAYTTAATTATCAGCAGTCAAATATTCTTTTGCTTTGGAAGCCAAATACAAGGGGGGCTATAGGATCCAAAAAATATACCAAACCAATGACAATGACACCGGCAAAATATCCTTTCTTTTCTATGTCTAACGCTATTACCGCCTCCTCGCCTACGTGGTAATGGGTTCGACCCCTGGAGGCCACCAATCACATGTGGGCAGAATTCCTAGTCGGCTCTTCTTCTCTAGGATCATTCGTTTTCCTTCCTTCGCAAAAATTAAGCCACAGGTTTGTTAGCCACTGGCTATTATTTAACATTGCTAACGACTACTGATTAAAGTCCTCGCTGATCAATGAATTTTGATGCATAGTGGACCCGACACTGTTACTGACTGATTGGTGCATGTACTGTACTTTACTCTTCTTCTAGACATTGCTTGCTCAGTTTTTGAATTCCCAGTTCACATATTTGATGATAATCAATACGAGATCAGTGATGCATAAATACAAGCGAAAGATAATTTTAGAAACAAAAAGTAGCTTCCATAATTGTAATGAACGCGCGACTGCATGCATACCTGAGTCGCTGTGACCGGAACGAACTTGCGAAGCGATCATCAATCATAAATATAGCCAACTATGAACGAGTTCATTATGCATAATCAAAACAAAATATTCGTTCGATTGTGGTGTTTCAATTAAAACGACCAACTTAATTCGAACCAATCTGCTCAAAACCAAACTATCTTGCAATTAAAGCCAGTACAGAGTCGAGGGCCTGCCCCAACCCCACACCTAGCTTCTCTTGATATTTAGAGAAGAAAAGTCGAGTTCTTATCAGTGTTTTCAAGGCTCAGTAGCTTAAATTAGGTAGTCATTGGTTGAGCATTCAACCTTGATGCTCTCAAAATTAGGAATTTTAAGGTTTATGGTTTTTAAGTCGAATACTAAAATGGTCTTTTGAATATTTTCGTTGGCCTCAAACTAGATATTTTTTGCTATGATATAAACTAATTACGATTTTGAGACGACAATACCACGAAATATTGATGGCTAGTTGCGATGGAGCCCAATAYCAGAAGTTCATAACTTCTGCCAATACCCAATACCATCTGACCGAATCGATTTTCGTTGATTAAAAGCGAAATTCTCCTTACGAGCGCGCGCTATGGCGCAAGCAACAAGCGTAAAAAGTTGGCGCACGCGCGCTCAAGCTTTCGTCGCACGTTAGCCAATCAGAAACCTTAATTTCGAAACGACAGTACCACAAAATATTGTCGTCTCAAAAATATATGAAACTATTTAGTGAATCGAGAGTGCATTATCCCAGTCTATGGTAATTGTAGCCGATATGATGGCACTTGACATTAGTTGTTGAACTGCGGCTTGACGTCACCGTCAGTGTTGCATATCTTCATGTTTTTTTCTGCGTGTAGTATTAAACTGCAACTCCCTCGCTCGTAAAAGTTCTCCGTTGGATCCAGCAGTGAATGTGTACTGGTATAAAGAGGACGTAGAAGAGATATTACATTTCAACAGGTATACTGCTTTTAATCGAATCATAGGCTCTTTTAGGAAATTTAGAACTCACTATATAGTAAACTAGATAACACGTGTTGGTGTGTGTGTGTGTGTGTGAGAGAGAGAGAGAGAGTCCTTTATTAATGACTTTAAGTTTGAAATAAACCATCTCACTACCATCCTTCTTAATGATATAGAGCTGTTTCGATGTAAAAATGTTTTGCAACTGAATAACGAGAATCTATGCAACATGTTACCTATAATACCGAGCCAATACATCTCTTTTAATGTAAATATAACAAACTTTTCATAACTTTGTATAGTAGTAATAAATTATGCGTTCGGTGTGTGTAATGAAATAGAGAGAGTAATGCGCGATCCATACGTAGCGCTTTTCATGTGCCGAACCTAATAGTATCTATTTGGCACATGAAAGGCTCGACGTATGAATCAATTAAGTTCGGCACGACTGGATTAGGTTCGACACGGTACTGAGCTCGACCGCGCCAGTCGAGCCGCACGGCAAAAGTTCAAATGCATACATTAAATTCCGCTGACTGATTTTACCGTTTACTCATGCTCAGAGTATTTGGCTCAACACATTAGGTGCGACGTATGAATCAACGTCGATCCTATTGTAATTGTGTCGATCCAAATAGGATATTAGGTTCGGCACATGAAAGCCCGACGTATGAATCGGGCCTAAGAGAAAAATATCAAATGCCCTTGCCGGGAATCAAACCCACGTCTTCGGTATTCTAGTCCGATGTGTTAACGCACTGCAATACAAGGACCAACCACGCCGGAAACGAAGCCGGAATATGAAATGTAGGGTACTCGTGAGGATCCCAGAGCGATATTTTTTCTCTATAGGTAAGTTGAATTATGTACGCCAAGGGCATTTGATATTTTTCTCTTAACTTTGTATAGTGAATTGCAGCTCGCGTCGTCGCGGTAAATTAATATAACGACTCTTGACAAGTCAAAACCAAGCTAAACCAACATATTTTACCTATCTTTTTGAACTTGAACTTTTGCTTACTTACACACATATAAATGTTACAAGTAAGTTTATGTATATAATACAATTTGAAATAAAATAAGAGATTTATTGAGGAAAAGAATTATCAGTGTTGTTCATGGTACAGTGTGTGTGGCTGTCGAAATAGTGTAAACTTTCAAGTCGTAGCCAAAGTATCTCGTTACCTAAAAACAGAATACTTATTTTTTTCTTTTGACTTTCAAAAATAACTTTTTTTTTTTTGACATTATATTACACCTTTATTAGATTTTACATCTCTCAAGTACCTTCACTCTTAATCTCCTTAAATTTTCTAATATTAATTATGATTGCTAAATTATAATAATGGGGAGAAGTTGCTCTCTATTATATAATATGAATATAGCCGTTGTGCATGGAGTCAATTGCGTCTGACGAAGATAGCTTGGTGATTTGTTGAAAACAGAATACTTTTGAGACTGAACACAATTATAGTAATGCCCTAATAGCTAGCTATTACTTGTACATTTGCCTTTAAGCCATTCCATGTTATAAGAGATATTGGATTGCCTTTCACTGACTATTTGAGCTAAGTGATTTTCAACTCGATTTTAGTGACGTTTTGAAGTATTTCATTGATTAAGTGACTGTGTCAATCAATTAGTCATTTAGCTGATATTGCGTTAAGACCTTTATCTCATAGGAGTTTCATTTGACGAGAACATTTGTCTCATTTGACAGAGCACTCGTCTTAATTCTTTCGCCGGAATAAAAACGAATCATTGAAATCAACTACACTTTTTTATTCCTGAGCTATTGGATTATCCCCACCCCCTCCCTCCTCGCAGGCCCATTGACGCAGGCGCAGAAGCTTAATAAAAAGAATTGATCACAAGATCAACTACACTTAATTTAATCCCAGATTTTCGTGTGTCACCTCTCACTAATCCGCTAAGTATGCTAGGAAATCGTCTGAGCGCAGCAATAGGCCCTTTTCCAACAACAGGTCACGTGACTCTACACCGGTAAAAAGAGACGCTGTGTCAAAGTGAACACTATAAATCGAAAGAGCACCTGAATATTAGTAAGAAGGCAAAGTTTTAGCTTATAATCTTGACTATAGGATAAATGGCATTAAATATAAAATTAAAAATTTCATAAGGATTTGTTTGGGAAAATGTGCTGGATTGCATAGCTTGCCATCCAGCACATTTCCCCATACAAATCGTTATAAAATATTCGATTTTGTATTGTTTGCAAAAGGCCTATCTGTATATTTGTTTGCCTAAAGAAAAGGATCAATCATTACCTACAGATATATTTTACTGAAGCTCACGAGGGGTGTTCTAGTGTGTCTTCCCTTCCTAATATACACCTATTTCAGAAATCGTTGTCGCACCAAAAGCCTCAAGCAACGAGCCAAGACCGCAGAGAACGCAGGTACTTTTAGCTGTAATTAGTTTTTTCATGGTGCATTTTCATTTATTGACTTTATAAATTGCTCCAAGCAAGACTGCTTGAGATGATAACTGGTGTAGAGCTATAGCTACTTGCATGAACCATGAATAAATGTGATCAAAATTAAAAGTACCGACGTTCTCTGCGGTCTTGGTTTGTTGCTTGTTGCTCTTGGTTGCGACAACGATCTTTTCAAATAGGTATATAACATTAGGCAGCACGGATGGTATCAGTATAGGTGTCGCCTCTCATCAACGCGCACGCGCGACCGGCCGGTGTTCGAATCCCGTACTCGGTGTGTAGCAAGTGATTAAAGTTGCTTGTTGGTTATCTTCTTTACTTCGAGGGTTTTTCACCGGTTCTTCTGTTYTCCTTCCTCCATATTTTAAACTACTAAATTCATACTTGATCTGACGTTTAAAGCTTAAGCATGAGCTGCCGGCCTCTTGCAGGGGAGACTGAGTAATTACTCCCCTGCATATCTTCGTAAAATAAAATTACATTTGTTCAATTTTTACTTCAACAGCCCTGTGACAAAAATTTACAATGGTGAACATGTCGAGCACAACAAACGACACGACCGTAGATACAGGTCTGGGGACCAATGTCCAGATCTTCATGTACAGTACCCTCCTCGTGATGTCCTTGATCGGTAACGTGCTCGTCATTACCGTGGTTTGTGGCAACAAAAACCTGAGAACTGTTTTCAACGCTTTCATCGTCAACATGGCTATATCTGACTTGTTCATTCCTTTGCTTGCACTACCGATAAAGATTGTAGAAGTTGCGACAGAAAAGCAAAATATCTGGATAATCCATGGTGGATTTGGTAACGCCACATGCAAGATATTCATATTGCTGATAGACATATCCCCCGGTGTCACAGTCTTCAGCCTTGTCGTTATAGCCATCAATAGGTTCGCTGCTATCGTGAAGCCTATGTCCCATGCTGAACTCTTCAGCATCAAAAGGTGTAAAATCATGATCGCCTTGACCTGGATTTCAGTGACTGTTTTTTTCTCACCTTATTTCTACGTCTACCGAACTACGACATTCAAAAGCTACAACGTATGTGAGATCGATTGGATAGAGCCATTTGACAACACGAAGTCCTTAATCATATTCACCTCCTTCCTCATCGTTATCTTTTTTGTTTCTCCTTTTACCTTGATAATTTTTCTTTACTCGATCATCATCTACAAACTCCATGCAGACTCCAAAACTGTCGTCGAAATGCTAGACAGTCAAGAGGCTCGCAAGAGAAAGTTAAGGAACAAACAAATCTTCTTCTTATCGGTGGCCATGATTGTCGCATTTGCAGTTTTCTGGGGACCATTCTTCATGTTTCTCTTCACAGGTTTGATAAAGCAAAACCTCGTTATCCCGAATGTGTATCTGATAGTGCAGTTTCTTGGATATACCAACTCTGTCATCAATCCATTGATATACTTCATATTTATGAGGAGGTTTAGGCTTGGATTGAAGCTTCTTTTCTGCAAGTGTTTGGAGAACGAGCCCCATAGATCGCCGACTGTCAGCAATACACGATCACTTTTTCTGACGACCAAAGACGGCGTAAATGAGGAGAAGATTAAGTTGAAGTTTATAGGAAATTGTTCAAGCAAGCAAGATTGTGTGGGTACGCGTACAGAGGACTGCAAGACGCCGACGCCGCCAAGTAATGAGGTTAACATGACCACAAGTAAGGGATGCTTAATTACATCTAGACTATAACGACACTCAGGAAAGTTCTGCAGATTTGTAGAAGCCAAAAGTGGAACCATTCTGGAGTTTTAAAGAATTATACCAACTAACTGTAGATACTCAGTTAAAAACTTATAAGTTAACATAGAAGATTGCAAGGCTACAAGTAAGGACAACTGTTAACCTAGCTATAATTTAAACTCAAGACCAAAATTTTGCAGATTTGCAGAATATCTACTGATGAACATATAAAGGACGGCTGAGCTGGACTGGAGTTTCTAAGTCCTCATACTGTAATAGTAAAGAGTACAAGTAGAGAAGATTGCAAGACCCCAAGTAAGTAAGGCTGTTCATCTAGACTACTAGACTGAAGTTACTCCATGAAGTTCTGGAGATTTGCCGAAGCCATCAAAAAAGAAAAACCCGAGCTAGTCTGGAATTTTTAAGAAATGCAATCGACTAATTTTAAAAGATAGAAATAGCAAAGAAGGCAAGTAAAAAAGATTGCATGACCACAAGTAAAGGAAACAAGAGAATATGAACTAAGAGAAGGAATTCTACCTATATAGCCTTGTAACTGTCATGTGCACAGTTTGATGCTATTTTTAGCTTGGAGATATTTTGAGCTAAGAACCTGATTGGTTGATTTCTCGAGGGTAGACGGCTTCCAGACTTTCAGTAAACAAAGCCTGTGTTTTTGTTGTGGACGTAGAGAAATATGGCGCTTTTCGTGTCCTAAAACGAGGCACTAAAAAGAAGCATGATTATCGCGCGATCATGGTAACGAGTTAAAAATAGCATCAATGATTCTAAAAATAGTATCAAAGTGTGCACATGATGGGGCACGGGGATTCCTTCTCTTAGTTCATTTTCTTTTGAAGGAAACTATTCCACCAGCTATGAACACACTAGCTAGTCTTATAGAATAATTCACTAATGTACCTGACGTGAAAGTATAAATTCTAAGATTTGCAGTAACCAGCTTAATTCGCGCACATAGTATACTAGTACAATTATAAAATAAGATCACCTTTCGAAATCTTTTCAAAATGAAACTATAAGAAAGTAAGAAAAAAGTTTTAGGAAGCAATGTAGATATTCCCAGCCGACATAAATCTAATCCTCGTAGGAAAAGTCAAACAACAACAACAACAATAAAAATAATGATGATGATGATGATGAAGACGACGACGACGATGGTGATGATGACAATGGCGATGACGACGACGATAATGGTGATTACAATGACAATGACAATGACAATAAAGATGACGATGATGATGACGATGACGATGACAATGAGGACGACGATGAAAATGATAAAGACGATAATGATGGCTATAGATAGAGAAAGATAAACCAGAAGAGCGAAAGGGATGTAGGAATAAAAGCCATATATCATAAAGTCCATGCATGTTGATTGGAACRAAAAAAAAAATTCCCCGTAGCCTCGAATTCAAGCGCTTCAAGACGAGACTACTAGGGTTTAAAAAACGCGCCCTTTGCCTATTTAAGGTCCATAAGGCACTGTCTTCTCAAATGTACATATATATCAATAAAGACAATCGGATTAACTGCGACAAATAATCTCCCATGTTTATGGATAGACATCACGTCGCTTGCCTTTGGGTATGATTTTTTCTCTGCTAATCGATATTCACAAGATTATAACCGAACGGATGTTTTGGTAAAATTATCGGTCAGTAAAGTTTCAAAAAATTTAGAAAATAACCGCTTATGGGAATCTCTAAAAGTACCGCAAGTAGAAATAGGTATAATAGACCCCTTCACAGTTCCCTGCGCCATCTTGAAAGGTAGCCGTGCCTTTGCATCGCATGTGAATAATTGTCCAAGGTGTTAAAAAAGGTCTCTATCATTGCAAGCTCACCGTTCGTCTCGCTTCGATGCAAAGGCACGGCTACCTTTCAAGATGGCGCAGGGAACTGTGAAGGGTGCTATTCATTTGCATCATTTTTTTAGAAAACTAAATTCAGTAAATTTGTAGCAAAAATTATTCATAGTAAAATAAGATATATAGGTTACGAAACCTTTATTTAAACAAGGTAGCCCATCCAGCTAAAAGCTGGTATCTAGAGGAGCCCTGTATGATAAAAAATATATAAAAAATATATAAAATATATATACATATATATATACTTATTTCAATAATGTTAGTCACCAAAAACCTAGTTAAAGCTAGCTGTGATCGCTGAGAATCATAGGAAATGTTTATATCCATCAAGTGAAGCTTTTGACATAAACTACAGCAGTTGAGGATGCTCAGAGGAGGTGAGACTGTGACTGGTAAAAGATCTCGAGTCCATGAATAGTTATCAAGCGGTTGAAACATGTAAAATGTATCTACCAATGATCCTTGCCGGTCTCAGCTTTGTAGCTTTTCAGGTGACTAACTTTATTGAAACAAGTGTATATAATACTAAATTGTATCAAACTAGAAACATTTACCATGAAATTGATAGATGCTGTAATAAGAATATGCTGCATGTTCGTAGTGTCCTAGTTATTAGGTCTATATAGTCATCCGCTACATGAACTGTGGGCAAACAAAACCTGTTTTAGAAACCGGTTTTAAAGCCAAAATATTCACATGTAAACCGAACGGCTTTTACACGAATGGGAAACGATACGGCAAATTAGTTGCCACACGTGCACCGTGACGTGCTGCATTTTGATTACATCATCATACTAAGCACTTTGATTGGATGATTCATACGCCTTATTTGGCTTTTGAAATAGATTAAACATGTTGGCGCGTAGAGCATTATGGGTCAAATAACAGGTATATCGCAATAACTAAGTTATTACTAAGTATTTAATCTCTATAACTGACTTCGGCACATGCACTTAAACACGTTTTTGTAAGTAAGATTACTATGATGGTGGGTATAGCATTATGGGTCAAATACCTCGCACATCGCAGTTAGCTAACATATTTCGTACTAATTAGTTAACTTGTACAAAGGTTTTCGTATGAGTGGGAAACGTACGGTACTGACTTACAGCAAGTACACGGTATGACATGCCGTAATTGTGTAACATTGAAATGGCTTCCCATAAGAATGGTTTTCGTACGAGTGGGAAACGTACGCTACTGACTTACAGCACGTACACGGTACGAGAGGCCATAACATTGAAATTTCTTCCCATTTTCTTCCGGTGATTGATCCAACCACAACGTGTAGTTACGGCTATGGTAAGATACGGTGAGGCTCTAGTACGGTTACGAATTTTTCCTTTTTTTACTCATACGGTGAAAACTACTCTATGACTGACTTCAGTACACGTATATACTCTTTAAAGTAGGATTACTTTGAGTGTCACGTAGATCCTGATTATGGGTCAAAATAAATAATATAGAATAGCCAACGTTCACCAAAAAAAAAGTTAATGTAATCTAATGATTGCCAACTGTCTCGTTTAGCCTAGTACCAATATCCTGTATTATCATATGACCCGTACGGCCCTGCTCGCGCGCTCTAACAAAACCATTGGAAAAAGTCACGTGATGGGGGCCGGACGGGTTTACGTAAGCGGGCCGGAAAAATTCGTCCGACCCTGCTCGAATCCGCGCGCTTTCTTTTTTTCAATTATTTTTATTTTCGTGAGGGTCATATGATAAAATGCTTATTGACTGAGTGGGAGGGCCGTACGGGAAAATATTTGGCTCTCGGTCATTTGTACGGACCTCGCTGCGCTCGGTCCGTAGGACATCACCTCGAGCCAAATATCTTCCCGTACGGCCCTCCCACTCAGTCAATAAGTACATATTCTTGTAGTTTAGTATATGTAATTTTGCAAATTTGGTATTACATAAAGATTGGTTGATCTATTGATTGATCCACAGAAACTATTTACAGTTCTGCTGCTTTTGATAATAACATATCTCAGTTCGTAACAATCAAGTTTAGATAAAATTGAAAATCGCACTAAATTAAATGAAAATGTTCTCAATGAGTACGTGATTTTTAGTTTGTCTTGATAATGGCTGCAGTTCCACTAGAAGTTTAAAACACTGAATTACTCTGGTTTTACACTCCGTCGATTTGCACAGCTGTTACATTCTTTGGCGTCAGACCGGTTCCATTGTTGGCGTAAACACCAAGTAAAACCTAGCTATCTGTCACGAAGTAGACGTCAAATAATTAGTCTTCGAGTTACACCAATAAACTGTCCTATCTAGCGTGGTTTACACTGTGGTAATAGTGCCTTGAAGTAAACAGGGCAACAAACACGAATAGGGACTTTAAGATTTGCAAAATCTGCGACGGCGACGTCTACCGGAAGTGTAAATAACTTCACTTTGGGTTTTCGCGCCTTCAAAGTCTGTATTCCCTGTGGATGWGTTGRCTTTACWGACAATGTTTTGAATAAAATTTCCAATGAACAGCACCCCAAAAAGAAATTATTTACACTTGCGGTTGACGTCACCGTCGTAGATTTTGCGAATCTTAAAGTCCCTAATATCGAAATGTCAACAACGAGAGATTCCACTCAAAACACTAAAATTTAGAGTAAAAATCGGTGTAACACCAAAAGAACCCAAGTGGAACCACCGCCATTAATGCACTAATTAACTAGTTTTATGATATGATGATGCCATGAGCTGAAGGCATTAATGATTAATAAAGAGTTAATTAACATTTACATCTCTATTGTCATTAATTCAGAATATATAATAAAACATATTATATTAGTCTACAGCAATAATAGGATAAGAGGGGATGAATGAATGGATCGACTGACGAACGGAGGGAAAGTAACGATAATGATAGCATGATGGCGTGTATTCCCAAACAATAAAGGAATAAATGGATAATATATACTGGATGGGATGAGATAGGATGGGATGGATGGAAGGATGGATGGATGAATGGGATGGGATGGGATGGGATGGGATGGGATGGATGGATGGGTGGGTTAATGGGATGGAATGGGATGGGATGGGATGGATAGGATGGATGGATGGACGGACGAATGCATGAGTATATGGACGGACGGACAGTCGGACGCGGGGGAAGGAAGGATAATGATATGATACCATAGTGGTTAGGTTTAAAAATCACAGGAATCTCTACCTAATCGATCACTCTAAAACGCTCTATCGCGCTAGGGTAACGCTAAAACCAGACGGAAATACAATAATGCATGACAAAATGTAACCTTATTACATAACGTACAAGGCAGAAAACAAAACCATATTTGTTGAACTTTGCAACAATGACGGATAAACCCAGTATCATTTTACAAACGCGGAGACTGAAAACAACACGGCAAGATGGCAGATTATCAAGGAAGTACATCGCCTCATCATGAGGTTTGGTACGACATTTTTCTACCTTAAAATGTCTTTCGTGTTCGATAGAGAGACGCCATCATGTTTTTCGAACAGAGTATCGAAGGTACGGCGCACAAACGTAACGGAGAAAGTGAAACTTCAGCGTCAGATTAAGTCGCTCGAGGCGGAACAATCAATGCGACATTACCAGTTACACATGGAGAAACAAAGCTTAATGAAAGACCTCTCGAAAACTAAAGAAATCAAGGACGTGGATTTTGTGGGTTTACAGAGAAGGAAACGTCTTCCCCTACTACAGACAGAACGCCAACAAGATTTCCAGTCTACGAATTCCGAGCAGGCAATTTATACTAGAGAGGGAAATCGAGAGGATGATGTATCTAAATCAAGGTCGAATTCAGCTCCAGTATTGCCTTCCATAACATGTCGCTGTGCAATAACGGGATGTCGTGTGAGGACGAGAAAAATTAGCCGAGGAAGTAGTTCTATGAGCTTACCAGTTACGAGAGAAGAGCTTGAATGGAATAACTTTGGTTCGGAACAAGCTTCATCATATAGTTCAGATTTGGTAACATTATGTGAAGATGAACATAATGTCCTCGTTCACGAGGTTCAAAGGCCGCAGCTTAGACATAGACATTCAACAAGTTCTGGGAATGATTGGAATATATCGTCAACAAACACTGGAATTCAAAAATATAGGAGTTCTAGGTGGTAGTGTTTAGTACAAATTATGGGCAAAGGAAAGGAAGAGCCGAGCGTTCTGGTCGAGTAAATAGATTTGAAACGAAAAAAAAATTTGATAGAATATATTTCCAAAGAAAAGTTGCGCTGTAACATATACATTTTTATACGAAAAAAAACCAACATGAATTTGGATAGACTTGGCAGAGGCCATTTGTTTTGGATCGCTTCACTATTTGGTATCTTATGGAACACTAGTGAACAGACCATGTTTGAACAAATCAAATACTGATGAACATGCATGTACCCTTGACTTTAGACTTATTTACTCAGGCTTAGCCTCGAGTCAGTGTCTAAATATTCACAAATACCAACAGTAAAGTAAAGAATACACAATTTCAACAATACAAGCACTTTGAAATTCCACGAACCTTCACACTGAACACATCAATATTCTACACAAAATTAATCGAGGCTAACCCGGAGCAACAAAGAGACCTCAAAACTTGAGAATTATGACATGCACTGTATCTTAAATGTTAATAAGTTAGATAAATTATCGAAAATCCGAGGCCTAAGGAATACGAAAATCAAATCCTAGTGTTAGTGAAAATAAAAATATTAAGTTGTACATATTTTTTAATACCCGAAGAAGAAAAAACAATAAATGTTTACTATATTTTCATTCCTTATAGACCTTTCGGGAATGGATAGTCATGTTCTGTTTCAGTTTGTCTTTTAATCCGGCCTCATTATCACCTGATATCCATTGTTTTTAATGAGCTCGGTGCATGGAAAGTTCGACTAAAAGCCTATTCAATTCTATACCGTATCTCTGAGATTCTTTAATTCTTTCCTCTAATTGAACTAAGTTTACTGTTAAGTCTTGCTCTATCAGCCATGATGGCTTCTGATTCTTTAGAAAAAGCTGCAATATTAAGCTTCACCTGTCTACCCCCCACAGTCATCTGCATGGCTCTGTACCCCTTGGATAAAGACTTATCGGGTCTAGCATCGTATGCATAGACGACCTCGTCCTCATTTTTAAGGGGTTTTCTCTTTCGCTTGTCATCTACCTTGAAGCTTGCTAACCGAGGAGGATGGGACATTCTCCTGTCAAGCATGCTGCTTCTTGCAGTCTGCAAAGTCACGTGTCCCTTTCCCTCAGTGTCTTTCCTTACACACTGGTTCCTAGCTTGGTTGCCATGGAATCTTACTTTGTTTATTTCACAATCATCAGAGGAATGACGACGATTCGACATGCGTGACGTCTTACCAGGAACAGACAGGTACGTTTTACCGCCGGTCCCTTGTACTGCGGACTCGGCCACGCATGCGCATCGTTCTTCTTTATTTTTAAGGCAGGATTCATTTTCATCGGCATCTTCTGAGGAAACAACTTCCTGTCCGTTCAAAAGAACTGGATTAAGGACGTCAGCATCTACTTCATCAATCGACGTTTTAGACGTCTGGGTTGGAAAAAACTCATTACATTTGTTTGCGTTTTTTGACCCTTCGTAAGGTTTTTGATTACAACTCATTAATGACTGTCTTGATGAATCGTTTCTTTCCTCATTCCTCTCAGTATCATGGTCCTTGGCTTTATTCTCTACAGCAAAACACCTAGAATTATATTGAGAAGAACAAGTTTTCTTTTCTGTGCTTGATGTGGAGARTGAGGGATTGAAACCGCTTGACAAACACAGCCTATCTTGTTTATGTTGATGTAATCCATCTAGTTTACTTTTATTAATAAGATTACCTTCAGATGTTGGTCTAATTTTTTCGGATGTTCCTTGTTTTCCTTCCATCAAACTATCCATTTGGTCTAATTTTAAGTGAGTTGGATGTTTGTTATCGTTAGAATTAAAAGGTTCAACTTCCGTGTCGCATTGTAGTTTCTTATTGTCGCTTGTCTTTTCATCTCCTCCTTTTCTATCTTTATTTACAAACACTGCCGACCTCATTTTAACCGGAGCAGACATTGTCCTTCTTGGTGATCTTGTTTTAAACTTCCTTCTTTGATAATTTGCCATTCTTTCACGCGCTAAATTTTTGCTATTTGCTAAATAATTGCTATCTTTAGCAGCTATCACTGTCTCAACAAACAGACTCCTTCCAGATGACGGTCTATTCCTAATGACATCCCATGAAGTTGTGGCGCGCTCTGAAGACGGCATCGAAAAATCATCGTTGAATTCTTGACGAGTTTCTTGGTCTGTTTTGGGTGTTGGGGTAGCACTTTGCAAAGTAAATCCCCTTCGTGACCCGGGCCGTAAAGGAGGTTCGATAACACGGTATCTTGATACTTGTGTTGGAATACTGTCGGTAACAGCACTGGTAAAGGAAAATGACCTCATTCTGTCATTGGGCCTGCTCTCCTAAGAAAAGAAGAAGAAAAAAAGATTTAAATGATGCGCAAATTGAACTCTTTTACCAATCATTCAATCAATCAATTATTAATTTATTCAATAATCCACGTACGAAATAATTTTTCTACTGTAATATCACTTCAGTCTATCTATCAAYTTCAATCTTTTTCTACTACTGAGCTTGCCAGTAACGTTTTGTCTCAGTATTTTCTCAACACAACTGCAAGCATATCTAGAAACCTTAGAATTGAACCCGCTAGGCGAATGTTTGTTTTCTAATTCTCATAGTCCAAAAATTTGTCTCTGATGCTATYATTGCGATGGTTTTGAGTAGCAACAACCTAATTATTTACTTTTTGAAGACTGCACACTATTTTTAGACATAATTTAAGACTTATGTCAAAGATAGATTTGTAGCACACCCAGGAAAAAAATTAAACAAAAAAATATTCATAGTAATTTTGCTAATTTAAAGAACCAACTCTGGAAAACTTACCGAAGACGAAGAGGAGTCTTCAGGACATTCCTCCACATCTTGAAGTTCCAACGACTCGCTTTGAGTACAATCTGGAGGATTAGCTAAGAGAGTCGCCCAGTTCCCAGCGTCTACCTGTAGTGAGTCACGATGGAGAATAATATCGTCTTCCTTTGTACCCTTACACACTCTAATCGTATATCCTTGTGATTTAAGCAACATCCTTCTTTCTTTGCTCAGACTTATCTTCTCCTTAACGCATTGAACAGCTTCCATTTTTTTCTTCAAGGCGTTCACCTCCAAATCGATGTCGATATTTTTTTGAGACTGCTTGTATTCAAGGGTTTTGATCTTCTCCGTAAGTAGATACGATTCGGTTCCATTCTTGTGGTGTGTCTTAAGGACTTTCTTGGAAACTATCGAAGGTTTTTCTTTGGTTTTGGTCGGTGCAGTCAACATGTTGTGTCAAACAGGGACAACTTGAACAATCTGCCCGCAGTATGTAGATCGTCTTAAACCATAAACCAAGAACGAATCCTTTATTGGGCAATTACCTTATTATGTCTGTTCTCAAAGTCCAACTAAAAACTCCATGACCTAAATTAATACTGTACTCATATAGTAGTCGGTTGCTATGGAGACGAGGTTATTGCTGCTAATATCCTGACCCTATAGTGCACTTATTGATTCTAACGTTACGAGTATTCAATCACCTAGTAAATTTACACCAACATAAAACATTCTAGAGCATCTTTTGGAATCATTTTCGTTGGGTCCTTGTCAATAATTATATCAGTGCGTCTTTAAGTTTTAGATCAAATCAAACAACTCTTGGATCTTCGATGAGTTTATTTACACATAGGCTTAACTATCGGATATGAAATAAATTTGCACTTTGCTATTGAGTTTCAATGCCAAGTTGATTCTATAGGTTCTATATGGGCTAAACTTGTAACCCACGGATCTCAAACTCACAAAATTTCCACAAATCCCTCGACCCCTTTAACAATTCCTAGAATTAGCTTTCGGGCTCGCGTGACTCTCAAATCAAAGAACTAAGTACCTATTAATAACACAGAAAGATGAACTAAAATAATTGCAATTTTGAAAACGTTTTTGCTAATAATAGATCATTTTTTTAAATGGGATATCAAACTCTATTAATCGATGAACCGTCTTCCTGACTCTTAGCATGGTATTTGTTTTGTCTGGAAGCTCAAGAGGTTTTCTTAAAGGACCCTTGAGTTTATGTTTGTTTTATGTCAATAGTATTATATCAGTAATGGCATGCAGCTGGATGTGCTTTGGGAAACGGAAGCAGAATTTGATCATATCGTTGTCATCGTCGTCATGTATTACAGTCCCACATAATCATCAACATTACCTCACAATCATCTATCATTGTCGTGCCAATGCACCATCGCACCATCACAATGTATCATTATATGATCACCATCATCATTACCATGCATTACCATCTCTTCACCATTATTATAATCAACATCACCATCTACATCATTTATGTTTTATTGTTGGCATTACCACCTGCCATTGCCATCAGCATCTTCAACACCACCATCATCATCTGATCATGAGTCATCATCATGCATTAACGACCCATCACCGCCATCATAATAATCGACATTGCCACCACCATCAAGTATCCTGTATCATCGTCGGCATTGGCACCTACCATCATCACCTTCAACAGCACCTTCATCACCATAAATCATCATCATCATTATGGGTCACTGGTCACCATGCATTAGAAACCCGAAACACATCACCAACATCAAAATCATCAACATCCCAATCTACATCTGCATCATATTCGACATTACATGCGCACTAATAGTGTCATAAGCACCTTTACCAGTGTATCATTATCATTATCAACGACCATCACATCACTACAATTCACCAACTTCCTCATCATCATCATGTATTATCATCGCCGCCATTAACAAAGTACCACTGTCATCAGCACCAACATTAACATCATGCGTCATCGTCATGCATTAACAATCCAACATCATAATCATCAACATTCCATATATCTTCATCATTGTCGACATTACCATGGCACTACCGCCATAAACATCATAAGCACCTTCTCCAGTGTATCATTATCATCATCAACGACCATCCCATTACCACCATTCACCAACTTCATCATCATCATCATGTATCATCATCACCACCTTCATGTATCATCATCATCGCCATTAACAGCGTACCACTGCAGCCATCTGCACCAATATCACCATCATCGCCTTTAACAAAGTACCACTTCCATCAACGCCGTCAGCACCATCATCATGTTTTATCGCTATTATAGCCACTAACATTCACGCCATCATCATCATTCTGTATCATTATCTTTATTTTATTGTGCTCTATTATAAATACTCAAAAAATATTTAAATTTACAGTTACATTTTTACCTTAAACTATTTATATTAAAACACCCATATTTTCTATTTTAGTACATAAAAGGGGTTTGAATTGTTTTCTTTTCACTTGTCGTTTCTGTCTGTTTCGATGCATGTTCTCTAGTTCTATCATCAGCAAGTTTAGCAGCCGTCTTTGCCCTTACTCTCTCAACAATATCATCATTAGAAAACTTTGGAACACAAAGCCTGACCTGTTTTCCACCAATGGTCATTTGCATGGTTGTGTAGCCCTTACTTAAAGACTTTTCTGGTCTTGCATCGTATATTAAGTCCTTCGTTGCTGTACTTATCCTTCTATCTGATCCAGGTCTACGATTTGTCGTTGCAGAACTGTTGGCGATCGAATTGAATGACTCTGTTCGAGCTTTTGGATAGTGGCCAGTGTTTTTGTGTTTGTGATATTCACTTGGATTTTGTATCCTACTTGTTTTTCTCATTGGATGTTCTTTGGTTGGACTAGCGTCCCTATTGTTGGCTGACTCGACAGACCGTGGAATGACGTCCACATTAATACGCATCTCACGATCAATGTTGTTTAGGGGTTCTTGTGGGGTATCATCATTTTTTAAAGAAAACTTTACATCTTCTATAGATCTTCTTCTTTGTAATAATTTCGAAGGTTCTGCGGGGAGGGATTGTTTTCTTTGGTGTCGAACTGGCGTCCTGTGAGAAGAAAAACAGATCGCAGAAGTTTTGCGATTTTTTTTCTTTGGGTCCTTTTCGATTACTTTCTCAACACCAACGACAGAAATAGTTGAGGTGTTTTCCAATGAATCAAAGTTATGCTCCCCATTTCTTTGTGGTTTTTCCTTTCCTATTCTTGGCGCGATTTCATTTTTTGAGTCACTCACGCTGTTTTGGAAATGTATTTTTCGTTCTTTGGTATCGATATTATTTTTTGCAGCTGTAATTTCATCTTGAAGCTGTCCATTTTGTTCAGAAGGCATCCCGGTATCATCTTTAAGCTTTTCTAAACTACTTCCTAAAGTTTGAATATTCTCTTGATTGTCTTCATGGAATGAATTACTTTCTAGATCAATTAGCGACTGCCTGGTCTGACTTCTTGGTCTAATTTTTTCCTTAGTTTTACTATTTCTCCGGCTTCCTATAGCTGTTTGTGCTCGTGCACGATACGGCGACTTCCTAAGACTATCCATGTAATTATCACTTGGTGGCAAATCCATTTCGATATCCGATTCATACTCTTCATCAAAGTCTTTGAAGTTTCTCCGGCTTCCTGGATGTAAAGGAGGTGTGATGATCCTGTAGTGAAAAAGTCTTTTCTTTTCGTGAGTTTCTTCATCACCCTTGCAGCTTTCATTAGCAGAATCCTCGTCATCTAAGTTTCCTTCGACGTTGAGTTCAGAAAATTCAAGACTCATGTCTAAATACCTTCGTATAATTTGTCCATCATAGCATTCCTTCCCTCGAACCAACACTTTTTTTCCATCTCGACGACGCAAGGTAATTCCTTCGTCTCGTAAGCCAGGCGATGGCAAAACAAACACTCCTTTTTCACGAAGAAGTTTTCTTCTTTCCACACTTATTCCTAAGTTGTTTTTAAGCTTCTTAATACGGTTGAGGTTCTTACGAACGCCATCAATTTCGTCGGATATTTGGCAATAATTGTTGTGGATCTCGTTGTCAATTGTACGAATTTTTCCTTGGAGACGGAATGTTTCTACCTCGTTTAGACGGTGCGTTTTCAAAACTCTTGTAGAAACAACCGAAGGCTGTTCCCTTGTCTTTGCGAACATTTTTCCTCAAAGTTTTTTTTTCCATAGCTTTACATGATTACGTTAAACCTTTGGACAGGACAGCCATGTTGCATAAATTCTAGTCGTCAAAATAGTACGAAAACAATCCAACGAGTCACCTTTAGTAATTGAGCAGTTTACTCACTCACTATTGTTGTCACAGTACACTAAACAGGCCAATCAAAGTCAACTCAAATGACGACGGACAGTAACTTTAGAAAATCAAACCGTTAACATAATAATTACTCATTCAATATTAACATCAACATCAATTCAGTTCATGTTGACTTTACTAAGCTCGTCGATACGTCCTAATGGAATATTTGTACTCGTAGGGAATGTTTTTGTGATATACTAATGTCAAGTATTGGCCAGAGAGTGTAATTAGGACTACTTTATAGCAGTTGAGGTAATGTGATTTTTAATACTCATTGTGCTCTTTAATCTCTTGGAACAAAAGACGTTCTCTGCTTGGATAAAGGCAATCAATCCACATGGAACAATGTAGGCCCTGCAGAACTTGAATACAGTCGTATTATTCAACCAACCTCGATTTTAAGGCCGTGTGCCCCTAACAACRAGGTTCATTATTGAAACCGGCCTTGTCCTCTCCTAGGCTTTCCCGCACACAGGCCCACTAAACAACCCAGTCTTAATAACAGAAGATCTCTCCTGCCACCCGGGACTGAAGTACGACGTGAAGGTGGTCTATATCTGACACCTCCATGACCTTATTTCCATGAAAATATAGCCCATAATTTCAAAAAAATGTACTTTTTTCAAAAACATGATTTAATTTTTCAGTGAAAATTATTAAATACCCATAGCCATATTCACACAGAAACGTCTCTGTGATCAGTGCCCACCAGTAAAAATAACTTAGCCAGTGCAAAAGCAAGAAAACCAAACACCATGGACCAATATCTTGATAAATTCAACAAACATGGCGGCTCTGCTGTCACATGCACCAAACAGACACCAATAAGTCACGTGTTTATTACCCAAAATAACCATGTGACGTTCATATCACGGCACGTTTGACATACGGTAAGTATACGCCTTTTTAAGCTACGGAGCTGCCCTATACATGATGTGCCAAATTAAAAAATCGCCCGGCAGCTATTAAGATATTTGTATAAAGATCATATTTCCTAGTCGTGAACAAAGAGGAATGTCATTAACGAGATATAAGAGGAACACTGTCTCTGACAATATATATTACAGAAACACTAAGACTACGTCGGTTCGGGAAAATTAAATGAAGTTATTAATAAACATTCTTCATTTTTCATTAATAAAGCAGAGTGATTAGACTCTGGGAAGTAATTTGTTCATCAATGTTGTCTTAACGAGGACATCGATTGAAATCACGAAGTCCCAAGATGTCCTTTTCTTTCGCTGGCATTCCGTTCCTCATCTATTTCCTTGGGTTATATCTAAACTAAAGAAGCAAGTGTTTCCGCTTCTTATCTGTACACGAGATCGTTTATCATCTTAAGCAATCAGTCATGCTGTCTATGGAGTGAGGACACGCTTGATTTGCTGAAAATATTGATGGTAAAGATATAGCCAGAAAAATGGTCAGAAATCTCGCTAAAAACTTGAAAAAAATAAAAAAATAAAGAATGTAAAATGAACTAGAAATCCGCACCCAATATGTATTGTCTTTCTCTCGATCGCGTGTGATTCTGTGTAAGGGGGAAAAACATCTTCAGACTTGACATTAACATGCTTATTTTCAAATATCTTCAGTTTT
>NW_022258171.1:199118-209945 GCF_009602425.1 Actinia tenebrosa
TTTATTTATTTATTTAATCAATTAATTAATTAATCTAATTAAAGGAATAAAATATATAAATCAAATTAAGTATAAAAATGAAATTATATTATAAAATGATTAAAGGATTTCTGAATTTCTAAAAATGTTTTAAGAGATTTAAAAGTATTTAAAGAATCCATTTGGTGAAGACCTAAAGGCAAGCTAATCCAAAGTTAATTTGAGATGTTGTTATGCTAAAAGACCTCTGCAGAGAATGACTGTGAACTAAGGATATTGATTTTAATTTTATATCCTTTTAATTTAAATGGGATAATATGCACAAAGTATCACCAACAATGTACTTCGGTCATTCTTTGAATGTATGTATAAACATGCTAGCTTTTTCTTTCAAAATGTATGTTTGTGTATATCAACATGTACATGTTATTGTATACTAAAATAATTATGTGTACATGTGTTGTTGTTTTTTTGTTGTTGTTGTTGCTGTTGTTGTTTTTTTTATTATTATTTTTTTGTTCCAACTTAGTAGGAGATCTAGAGCTCGAATCTTTTGAATTTATTATATTTGTTTTATATTTATCCCAAAATTAACTTATACTACCTGTAAAACATGCTTAGATTAGATGAAACCCTTGTGGTGATATAATATATCATAATCTTGAATTGTTTTTCATAAATATTGTATTATGGCTATATACGTATAGCTATTTTATAAAAATTGTCTTATAAAAGCATTAGAAAAAACCTTAGAAAAAGCATTTTCATGTCATTTAGTGTTATGTCAACATTAAATGGACATATTTGTAGGGAAAATTAATAGCACTTTGATTACAAAGCTTTAAAATCACTTAAAAATTTAAGCAATAATAAGATTCCTTTTTATTTACCTGGTAATCTTCTTCTTCATGCAGAATAGCTCATAATCATCATCATTCATCATTGTCATTATCATTTCCATGGCAACTGGCGTTGTTTCTTATTAACCTCTTAGTATCATATGATCTCTTCTTCTGTTGTTTCTTGACATATATATACAACTATTTATTCACCCCCTAGTAGCAAAAAAACTTTTTGTTAGTTGAGAGAATTTCCGATGTCAAAGTTTGAATGATTCTCAAAAATAAATACAAGCCAGTTGTAGGACAAGCAAAAACAAATAATGAATTATTTTCCCCCCCCCCCCCCCCCCCTCTTTCTGTGGTAAGTTTATCTTGGGAATTTTTGTGTTCTTTCTCCCCCTTTTATTGTTTAGTTCCTGAAAATATCAATACTCCCACCACAAATTTGTAAAAGGAACCCCCTACATTCGGGAACTTCCACTTTTTTCCCATAAAAACTCCAGAATTTCCCTCCTTGGTTGGGGTATGGAACCACACAAGTCCATCACTAAACCCCAATTTCAAGATTTGCTCCACTTATTGGTCACGCACAAAGGTCTTAGTAATGTGAGACTTTGTGCATTATGCTCAAGAAGAACTTTTAGTTAGTTGTAAACATCTCCTTTTTGTCCCTGACAAGCGGAGCATGTATTGTGTTATTTAAAGAAATTAAATGATATAAACAAGAGCATTAAATACAATATTTTTTGAAAACAAAGTAAAAAAATGAAACAGCACAGTACTATTTCAATTAGCTGATAAAAGTCTTTGAGTCTCATTATCTGCTCCAAATGGGGATCAAACACTGACCACCATGTGCTGTCAGCCAGAAAGAATTATATTGATAACTTGTGATTCAGCTAATGAACATTCTGCATGATACAAATAAGCCTTTTCATAATTTAAGAATCGATTCCATTGCGCATGCGATTTTATCCCGAATTTCTCACCTTCCTTTGTCTAAACCTTCTTTTGTTCTTAATTAAAGTGTATATGACACGAAAACATTTCATCGTTTAAAATGTATAGTTTGTTAATAATAATGAATATATGGTAATAAAATTTGTTTCAAAAGCTTATTTCTTGAGATATGTAAGAAAAGTTAGCCAAACTTGTGACGTCATTTTGTTGACACGTACTCTAGATTGGGTAGTAATGCACAAAATATAAATTGTAATTCGTATAAAATAACAACAAAAGGCATATTTTATTAAACTTCATTTGATAGCTTACGTAGTACTCTTCAAATGTTGGGGAACTGAAAAGTGTACTACCTGAAATTAAGATTCTACATTCAAACATATTTCATGTATTTGCAACTAAATCTGGAGACTTGTAAACAAAATGACGTCACAACTTGTGCTAAATTTTCTTGAATTTCTAGAGAAATACGTTTTTGAAACAAATTCAAATGTGATATTCTTATTAATGCCAATAAAATACACATTTTTAACATTAATATTTTTTCGTGTCATATGCACTTTAAACAAAAGAAGGTGAGAAATTCGGGATAAAATCGCATGCGCAGTGGAATCGATTCTTAAACTATGAAAAGGCTTATTGCCATGACATCAAGGTGACACCAGACAATACTTTGATTGACAGTTTGAAAGGACCCATGATGCATTGCAGTCATATGCATGCCAAGTAGTGAGCAAAATAGATGGCATATTACCCTGAATGTGAGCCATTTATCCCCTCTTTGAAGGTAAGTTTTAAAATACAAAAACATATTTAGCTCTCAAAAACAGGTTTTGAGCAACCAATACCAAGTTTCAGTTAAAATAGCACGCTTAAGACGTCCAAACTTTGACAATGCCGCCTTCTAAGTCAAAGGTGACACAGTGACACTGTGAGTTCGACGAACTTTGTTGACTGCAAAGCTCTTAAAATTAGGTTTACTTTACCTGTCTTTAAGAAGTACTTTCATTTATAGTTGTCTTTGACGTCGGTTCTGCATAAATATTGTATTTTTCCAGCAAAACGTAAAGAAACAATGAGCTGAATGTAATGTCAACAGTTCTGTCCTGGAATATTTTCAGCTGCCTCGTTGTCATGATAATTCATGATAATTTATTCGCCTCGTTTTCAATGTTATATATTTCGAAAATTGGCATGGTTTTCACCACCGGATTGTCCGGTTTTGCTTCCTCCGCAAAGCCGTGCATGATATAAAAAGACCAGGGCCCGGCGCTATCCGACAGATAAATCTTATCCAGTGGATAAAGATATTTAACGGATTATTAGGATTTATCCGTTGGATAGAGCTATCCACCCTTCGTACAACCACTTACAACCGGGCCCAGTCCTTTTATCATCCATTTGCAAGACGTAACAAGATATGAATGCAATTCGATCTGTGAGTCTATTAGCCATGCCCTTACTTACGTCACTGCCCAAACGGTTGTTTCAGGACTCGATCTGTGAGTTCGCCATGCCCCATAGTGACTTAGATCAGCCCAGAGGTTGATTCAGGGTTCGATCCGTGAGTCATAGTCGTACCCAGCTGACTTAATCAGCACAAAGGTGCCAAAGTTGTTTCAGGTTATCGAATTTTAGTGTTGCGTTGGCTACGTTTCTTTCTTCTCCACAATCCCCTCCTCCTCCTCCTCCTCCTCCTCCTCCTCCTTCTCCTCCTCCTTCTCCTCCTCCTCTTCCTCCTCCTCTTCCTCCTCTTCGCCTTGCTCGTTCTCCACTTCCGCTCTTTCTTTTCTTTTCTTTTTTTTTCTTTTTTTCCTCCTTCCTCTTTTCTCTTCTTCAGCACGAGAACATGCAAACTTCCACTCTTTCTTTTCTTTTCTTTTTCTTTTCTTTTCTTTTCTTTTCTTTTCTTTCCTTTTCTTTTCTTTTCTTTTTTTTCTTTCTTTTTTTTTCTTTCTTTTTTTTTTTACTTTCTTTTTTCTCCTTCCTCTTTTCTCTTCTTCAGCAAGAGATCATGCAAACTTCCGCACTTTCTTTTCTTTTCTTTTCTTTTCTTTTCTTTTCTTTTTCCTTTTTTCTTTTTTTTGCTTTCTTTTTTCTCCTATCCTCTTTTCTCTTCTTCAGCAAGAGAACAAGCAAACTTCCCAAGAAAAAATGAAGAGACCTGTAACATGATATACCTCTTTTCTCAAGGTTGCGCACTCATCCACGTTAAGAAACTTGATCGGCCCACGAAACCAGAACAGGAGCTTTATAATGACAGTTATCAGATACTTTTCCATGGGATTTTTTCGATAAGAATTCATAAAATCGCCATTATTTCCCTTCTAAATATAAAACTGGCTTCTCAAAACTACTGGATTTGCGTTTTACAGTTTTGTGGCCCGTCAAGATTGGAAGCGCACGCAACCTTGAGAAAACAGTCTATTAATAAATTGGTTAACTTGCTAAAGGGAAAAACAAATACTTGAAAATAATTAAATACTGCTTTAAATAAGGAAAGATTAATAATATGTACAGCCATTCTTAGATGGCTATATTCTAGTTTAATTCCTATCAACAATTCACATTTGAAACTTAGATAATATATCAACTAATTATTTATTTATTTCGACTAAATATTGTTTTTCCTTTCATAGATTTATCTATATTTTAATCCAATTCTTATTATCTTTAATATCCGGCTTTTATTACATGTTTTTTTTCTCTCTCTTTTTTCTCTCCCATAATTCATTTATTCTCATTCAAATTCCACGATCTCTTCCTTCCTTCCGATGCTTTCCTTTGCTTTCTTTCTTTTTATATCGTTTTATCTTTTCTCTTTTTGCTATCGTTAGTACCTTGTCGTTATTATTTCATAGTATTATACTGTATTCTAAATTAATTATTCTGTAGAACAAAAATACATGCGACGGATCACAAATTTACATAATCGTAGATTCGCAACCAACTTTATTTAATTCAATCAAACACTCGAACAGACTGTGAACAAGTTTTTACTTGTCCTTGGCACAAAGTGATAACTATATCTAGATTATGTGGCAAATTTTCTGATCAACACCAAGAAGAATAATACTGCCTTGATATAAAGACTATAAAAGTTCTAGACTCTACATCTCTTGAAACCGTTTCATTGCTGACAAGCTCCGATCTGGCTAACGGTCAAAACTGAGGACAGTCTATCAAGTACTGAAGTCAAAAGTTTAGATACGCTTTTAATTAAACAGACTTCGAAACTACGTTTCCGAAAGAGGAATCCGTGTCTATTAAAAAAGACTGATTGGTGAAACACTCGATAGACGTATTTGATGTGGCTTTGAAAAAACATCTTGAAAAAGACTCCACTGAAGAAGCCATGTCGAATTATAGCGGTAACAGCCAAGCTCGAGTGCCAGTTCCTGAGTTTCACTTATGGTACTATATTATTGAAGGTGTCCTGGGTTTTTTAACCGTTATAGGCAATGGATTCGTAGTGTTTCTTATATCTACGCGTCGTCATCTTCAAGTAAACCATAACTTCTACATCGTCTCGCTAGCACTGGCTGATTTTCTCCTGGGTATTTCTCTACCAACCTTTTCGATCCTCTGCTCGTACTGTATGAAATGCGACTGGCTTGCATTCTACAAGTTTTTCAACTTTTTTGCCTTCAGCTCAGTCGCTAATCTATGCCTGATGACCTTTGATCGCTACTTTGCTATAATTTATCCTCTAATATACATCAATAGGATGACCAAGAAGGTCCTAATTGCATCTGTGGCGATAGCTTGGTTCGTTACTGCCGTTTTAGCCATGCTTCCATTTATATGGATGTACGATGCTGACAAAACAATCGTCAAGAAATACAACGATGCTTACTACCTGACTTTACTGGTTGTTTTTGAGCTTATACCTCTAGTAACTATGCCAATAGCCTATTTTAGAATCTTTAACGTTGTGCGGAAACACTCGATTCAAGTAACAACACAAAGAGACCAGCTAAGCTATAACAATCATCAACTGGAGATGAAAGATTCCAAGGAAAGCACGACCTCGAGCAACGAAAATCATGGACGTAACGACGAAGGAAAAGAAACCAAGAAAAAAAAGTCAAGCATCTTTCCGCTTGACAATGATGCCGGCCGTTCCTCAATAATAGTCCTTGGACTCGTTATACTTCTATTCTCATTGTGTTGGGCCTACGATATTTATATCACATTGTGCACAAGAGTCCATTTATGCCGGATTACAAACGTCCATGAAGAGGGAATATCAAACATCCTTATATACCTCAATAGCGCCGTTAATCCGTTCGTGTACTTTCTGTTCAAGAAGGACGTAAGGAGAGAATTGGGGGCTTGTTTGAAGAGGATTTGAATTGTTTGACGTTAATGGATCAATGTTGACTATAACCATTAATGCGCACTTTAGTGTCTAAATAATAATTAAGATGTCGTGACCAGATATATTTATGGGATCTGATGTCATATGCTTGATGCATTAGTTATCAGACTGAATGATCAGGACCGGTAAAGAATAGACTAGATTCGTGGTGAAGCGAGGTTTTCTCATACAGAAAACATGTCATTCCCTAGAGTATGATTTCTTTGTTAACGGTTGTACATGAAAAGACACATGAATATGAATACAATTCAAGCAAAGATTCTTATTCTCAAGAGAATGACACGTGTTCTGAAATGGTAAAACATCGCACCACAACGAATAAATTCCATTTAAAAATTATGCCCTCAGTCAATAGCCCATCTTTTTTCTTTGTTCTTACGCTAGTTGATCTTAGGTAAAATATATCGGAAGAGATAACTAGCTAAAAACTAGTGTGAGCTGCTTCGGTGTATCTAATGAAACAGTAATGATTAAAGGGTAAATTATACACCGTGAAAAGATGAAAAAACGTACTGACGTTTCGGACGCTAGTCCCTCGTCGGAGTAAAAGAGAGGAAAAACTATTAGCCAATCAGATTGCCAATCTGTTTTCGTAATAGGAATCCGCAATCCCATAGGCCTTTTCGCAGTCAGTGATGAGAATTGAGTAGCTTGTGTTGGCGGTTTTGGGTTACGTTGGATATGTTATGGCTTTCGACCCCCACATTTCGCTTTTTTTAGTTCTGCGCGGCTATTTTCGATCGACAATGCACAGCAATGGAAACCACTAAACAAAAGTTGCAAAAATCCACCCCCAAACGCCTGCTAAGCTGGTTAAGAATTGAGGAAATGTAAACACACAAGAAGGCGGACAAGGACAATGCAAAGAGAAGTGTCATCAAGAGTGTATTTTTTTTAACAAGAAATTCTTTATTTGTGGTAGGCGATGGGTTTTATTCTATTCTCGATCAAAGAAATCATGCTTTGCGCACCATCTCACACATAAGTTTATATTAAAGGTAAATGCAAAAAAATATTGACACTAAGCTATTCAGGTTGTCTCTTAAATCTACCACTATGTACATTAAAGAGTATTAACGGTGGTTCTGAACCTTTAAATTGCACTGCAGTTGACAGTTTCAATGTGAAATGTGAGACAGATGAAGAGTTCTAGAACAGGTGTACTAACAAAAGTAAATGTCATGCATCGATGATTTTAAAAGTATTTACTAACCGATCAGTGTTGTAGACATTCAGTAATTGAAATTTTTTATTTTGATGTGTTTTAAAAACAATCTGAATATTATCATAGATTATCATCGCGATCATCAAACGCCTTTGCACCTTGAAAATCAAGGGTAGTATAAATAGGGTTGGATTCCTGGATTCATGTGAGTTATTTTTCCAATATTTACAGATATCCGATTTGTCAGTTAGCCATCCCCCGACTTTGATCAGCCCAGAGGTTTTATTCTCTCCGCAAAAATCTAACACGTTTATTAACCAATATTCGATCTGTGAGGAAGCCATGCCCCGGCTTTGAGCACCCCAGAGCCTGGTTGTTTCAGGTTTTTGATAAAATGTGAAGGGATCATTATTCATTATTGCTTACTATCAATCACGTGACTTTTTTGGAGTTGACTGGGGGGCAAACAAGCGGTTGACTGAGGGGCAACTAGCGGATGTTAAGTCAAAACATGTCAAAATAAGTCCTAAAACTATTGCATTTGACTATTTTCACGATATCAAACCAGAAAACAAGAGATCAAAATAACCTCCAAGATTCTACAAGCCATCAAAAACGCAGCTATTACCGGAAGTGACGTCTATTGATAGCAACCTATTATAGTCCATTATTTTCCAATATCGCGGCCTCAATAATTGTCATAATCGTCATTATTACCATAGTAGGTCATTGCCATCATCGTCATCATGTAAGCAGCATTCTGTACGTCGTCATAGACATCTATTATAGATTTGCAAAAATTGTATAGGTTGCTATCAATAGACGTCACTTCCGGTAATAGCTCTTTTTTGAAGGCTTGTAGAATCCTGGAGGTTGTTTTGATCCCTTTTTTTCTGCTTTGATGTCGTGAAAATAGTCAAATACAATAGTTTGAGGACTTATTTTGATATGTTTTGACTAAGCATCCGCTAGTTGCCCCCCAGTCAACCCGCGCTTGTTTGCCCCTCAGTCAACTCCAAAAAGTCACGTGATTAATAGTAAGCAATTGATGGAATTTCATTAACTCTGTTACATGTTACACCTTCCTTTTTCGCGCTACCTCAAAAAAAAAAAAAAGAAAAGAAAAGAAAAGAGAAAAAGAAAAGGTCATGTAGTGATACGCTTCTTTCAACCGGCCAGTACGCACGTATATTTTGTTATTTTAAACCCGACAGTCTATGTTAACAAAGAAGACAGCTTCCTGTCAGACGAACTAGAGACAGCAAGCAACAGATGACCAAATATCTGCCAGTGCAAATAAGACTTGTGTAAAGAGAAAACTACCGAACTAACAAGATTAGTTTTTAGAAACGAGAGTAATTCACAACGAGTTGAGAACCATTTTCCAGTAAAATGTATCTCAATGCAACTTTCACCGGTCTTGACTTACCATCGAAATCTTCCGCTATCGCAGAATGGTATGACGTTTTATCTTTTCTTATTGCATTCATAGGGATAGTAGGAAATACGTTTGTGATTTACCTGGTAAAAACTCGCTCCTCTCTCAAAGATACAAGCAACACATTCATCATGTCGCTGGCTGTCGCAGATCTTCTGGTCAGTGTCATCATCCAACCTTCGAAATTTGCTTGTGACTTGCAACAAGAATATTGCAATGTCCAGCTCCAACGTATATTCAGTGAACTCTTCATTTACTGGTCTGTATACAATCTTTGTGGACTGACAATTGAAAGATATATTTCAATAGTCTTTCCGATGCAACGTTCCACGTTCATGTCCAAAGAAAGAGTTACTGTATGCATCATGTTATGCTGGCTGATTCCCTTTGTCAACTTTGGATTACATTTTCCATGGTTTTGTTCAGACTCCATCGAAACTAGAATGTTTTGGTTGAGAACCTTTACAGCTATAGAGACGTGCACCATGGTTGGGATTCCAGCTATTATTCTTGTAGTTTTGTATGCAAGGATTTTTTTCGTGGCGCAAAGACTTCGCAGGCTCACAGCCCATCAGATGGGAATTGTGAATTACAACAAGGACTTAAAAGACACGGTCGTAAGAAAAAATAGCTCAAACCCTGAGGTAAAAAATGCGATTGCTTTTGTGGCGGGAAGCTCTGAACAGAAAAAAATGCATGGAAGGAAAAATGAAGCGCGAGAAAAGGAAGAGGGATTCGAAAAAATGTCCCTTAACGAGACAAGGTGCCTGTGCGATGAAATTACCACAGAAGTCAATCGAGTTTGTGAATGCCATAAATGTCAATACCAAGAGCAGAATTGCAAGACGTTTTCTGCAGCTTCTACGAGCACAGATGCCAAAGGAAACTATCATAAAAATAGCCTAGTGCTTTCATTGGACGAGACAAATTTTTCAATCGAAAAAAATGATGACAAACTCAAATATGAAATTCAAATGTCAGACATAAGGGAAGCACCGAAAAAAAATTCTCGATTTTGGAGAATATGTTCTTGCTATCCAGTGTTGTATAGGATAGATCGTACAAGTATTAAAAACTCAAAGCAATCCATCAAAAAACGACTCGAGCAGTTACTGACTCCAAGACAAAGGCGTTCCGGGGTTTCTGTGATTGGGTGCATGATTGGAATATTCCTAATCTGCTGGGGAGTGGCGCTTTATTCGTCGTTTTGCTATTACTTTGCTCATTGTCCTGTTTCCAAGTCAACGCAGCGTGTCTCATGGATTCTTCTACTACTCAACAGTGCGGTCAATCCGATTGTTTATGCTCTGCTCAAGGTAGATATGCGCGCTGAATTCGTTCGCCTACTGCGAAGCTGGGTAAATAGACTTGCTAGCCTGAAGAGAGAAATAAAAATTAAACCTATGGCATGGAACAGCTGAACTGGCAATATATATCACACCGTTTGTTTTGTATTAAAACAGCAGAACATTTTCATTTTGGTTCTGGTATAAATATGTACAAATATATAGTTCGATTTTGTTTTGCTCACCGTAATATTCTTGCTTTGAAACCCGGTTAGCATAGCGCTATCTGGGCCCAATTGTACGATCGCGCTATTCAACGGATAAATCTTATCCAGTGGATAGATTTATTGGATAACAGCATCGACTTATCCACTGGATAAGGGTTTATCCGCCGGATAGCGCTATCCACCCTTCGTACAACCGGGTCTTGGCGGATCAGTCTTATCTAGTGGGTAAATTTATTTAAATTTATGCGTTGGATTTTTTATCCGATATTTTATCCGTTCGCCCCGGAACTAACATGTTATGTTTATATCAATTAATTACTTATATAAAAGAATTATTCTGACGTTGATATTTCACATGCCWCTGAAGGATGTGTTGTCGATAGTCTAAAGGGCGCTAATCCTTTCCTATCCTGTAACAACACAAGGCGTCCTTAAACAAACTTTAATATTGTACCATTATTTTTTGTTGATCCAACGTGTTTGGCATACGTCTTGCATTGAACAAAGAGTTTGAAAGAACTGTCGAAACTTTGACAACTCCACCCCCCC
>NW_022258171.1:214471-230979 GCF_009602425.1 Actinia tenebrosa
TGGATGGATGGATGGATGGATGAATGGATGGATAGATGGTTGGATGGATGGATAATAGATGAATTAAGACGTTTCGCTTTCTAATATTCTATTTAAAGCCATCGGCTATGAAAAAAGCCATACCATCTCCGTTTTTTTACCTACAAAATTCTTATCTAACCGTGATATCAGAAACTCATAAGTTATGTCGGTGTTGCTGGAAACACTTATTTGTCTATGTAAAACAAGAAGCTATACTATTATATCAACCTCGCACAAGTATAGATTCAAAGAGCTACAACGTACGTTGCTTATTCTAATTTAGAACAAGCAATCTTTGCTTTCATCAAAACTATACGAGATGTTCTTTAAGCCATCTGGATACAGGAATGGCTTTTATATGAATGAAATAAATGATTGCTTGTTTCATATTTGGTGAACATCAATATATTTGATCATGAGTGCTATTGATCGATATCAAACATCCGGGTAAAAATCAGAGATGAAAAAGCATAAATTTACAGCACTAAAAAAACTTTTAAAGAAAACGAATGCTTACAAAAAATATTTATTAACTTCAAAGCATACATGTTTCTTCCATACATACATTCATTTATTTATTCGTTTTCTTTCTTTCTCTTTTTTCATATTTTTTGTTGTTATTTTAGTTTGCCCGTGGTTTATTTCCAATCTCTTCTTTTTCTTTCTGTCTCTCGTTGTCTTTCTCTCACTCGTCTTTCACAAAGAACTGACATTAAAGACATTCTTTATTTAGACCCAAGAACAAAGTATCAAAGCAAAGACTCAGACTAGTCTTACCTCAAAGATGTACTCCAAATCTACCACTATAGCTAAACCAGAGCCTATCCAACGCTACTGGCTATAATTCTCTTGATAATCAAACTTTAGTGGATCAACCAGATCGACGTTAATCTTCAACGACGTGCTCATGAACAAAATACCTTTCCCACGAAGCAATGCAGTCATCAAAAAAGCCAAGAGTCGCCATATAAGTAAAAATCGTGTTGACATTTCATTCGGGATTATTTGACATAAGCTGGGCATATTTATCTTGTTCAATAAACATCTTGTAATTAAGAGCATTTCATCTGTGGATAATGCTTATTTTCGTATGGCGCGTCAATTAAAACTGGAACAGTTTTGATATTAATTACTAAGTACTATACTTTGATCTACATTAGATAATCAAACGAGGACAGGACTTATATTCAGTTCTAGCCAATCAGAAGCAAGAAACAAAGAAGTCATTTTAGTTGGGTTTCAGTTCCAATCCAACCAGGTCATAGACTAATATCCCATTCACACCTAAACGTGTTTAGTTAAACTATGTTTTCATTAGGAAAAAAATTGAGAAACTAGAAACCTACAATATAATGAAACTTTGTAAAATATTTTCAGAGCTAGACAAAGGATAGTTTACATGCACTATTTCACCAAATATTGTGCAGTGTTCGTAGATAGTTTTCCAAACCTGTTTAGTTAAACCACATGTTTAAGCCTTCGTGTGAATGGGGTAATAGACAGATATACTGAATGTTTGTCGGAATAAAACACGGTCGGTTGAGATCAAATATGCTATTAATTCTACTCTCTGCTGATTGGCTCCGGTTTTCACTGTACGTTGTGATTGGTTATTACTGTAACAGAGGTCCCGGATGGATTTTCTCGTAAGTGACGAATCACTTATATCGGCATTTCAAAGACACAGCTAGGTCGTCCACAATCAATTCATAGACAAAGTAAATAGTAATAGTAATGGATAACATATAAAACCAAGAAAATACATAGTTTAATTGTTTAAGTGAGGTATAAAGTGGGAGCTTAATTGGTTTCGCGTTTATGTGTGATTACTTTTTAGATAAGCTTTTAAAAAGGACATGTTTTTAACCGCTCGTGTGTGGGCTTATGAGATGGGAATCTTAAAATACAATTTTGCTTGGAATCACGAAAAATTATATCGATATAGATGTCAGTTATTAAAACAGCGAGTCAAAAGAGAAAACGAAAACAATTGCTAAAAATTACCACCGTTTTCATTGCTAAGTGCTGATCGAGACTACAGGTCGCGACAGGGAAGTTAGGAATGGACCATTTTTAAAATATTTTTTAGGGGTGGGGGTTGGGCAAAAGCCAAAAAAAATTATGTCCCAAAAAATTCCTGCAGAAAATAAATTGTCCCCCCCCCCCCTCTCAAAATCTAATGGTCCGTCCCTGAATAATTTATTTGATTGAAACAAGTCTATCCTGCGGCGCGATTGCCATATAAGTGAGTGTGAAAGTGGGCTAAATTGGTTGAAGTTATTTAACTGCATAGACTGAACCACTCGACGCATGCGTAACTCTTGCTAGATAATCAGCTGATCCCCATTGACTTGTGTGCAGTGGCAGGTTGACAGAGCAATGACTTAAAGAAAATCTTTACTAATTTGTTTCGTCACCCTAAAAGTCATTCCTTGATTCAAAGGTTGGCGTCAGTTTTGACAGCAAGATATGAAAGCGTGCGTGATACCATCCCGTGCTAAATGGATAATAGTTAAAGTAAGGGGCTGGTCATTATTTGTGGGGCTCGGGGGATTTTTTGTTGCGAAATCATTTCAAGAGGCACTAGCGTTTTTGTCATACTCCCTAGTAGCAGTTGCTACTCTCTCATTTGATAATATGTCACTTGTACACTTACTCCCCTCCAGTTGCCAAAAAAGAACATGTATATTTTCGCATCTCCCCTTCCCTCCCCTCCCCTCCCCTCCCTTTCCCACTCCTCTCCTCCCCTTCCCTCCCCTCCCCTCCAAACAAACGATCACTAACAATGCCTAGATGACCAGCAGTTTTCAAATATCGCAAAATAAGGAAAACGATTAAACGCGCGCGTCATGAAGAAGAAACATATGGCATAAAGAGATGTCTCCGAAACCTTTCTCATAAAAGTCAAATAATTACCATCAAACCAAGAAAGTGGTAATTAATGTAAAAATGTTTAAATTGATTTTACTTTAATCGCAAAACCAAAAAAAAAAACACGTTAACAAGAAAAGTCCGGTTAAAAATTAATGGTTGGGTTACCTGTGTTGTGGCTGATGCGCTTTCTTTTACAATTTACAGAACCTTTCTTACAAACATCAAGTCCCTATTAAAGCGAAAAAGTGGTCAATTAACTAAAATGACTTAAAAAAACATAATTATATTCGTTAAATTACATCTACGTAAAAATATATTTGAAACAAATAAGTTACGAATTATGGATTGGGTTACCTGTGTCTGCGGCCCAAATCCAAGATGGCGGTTCTTGTAGTCGATAATGGAGCATATGCTGCGAAGATAGGATTCAATAGCTCGGAAACTCCAAGGTAAAACACGATAAAACACATATCAGACCGACCTTATACTATACATTTTAGAATTAAGTGGGAATATATTATTTTGGTCATAACAGAACATGGCAATTTTAAGCTTTTTCGATGCTGACTTTTGACAAGATTTTGACCTGAATTTCACCTGTATTGAAATCGCATTAAAGCTTAAGTCATTTTAACAAAAAAAGGCATATACAAAGAAAGTACTTAACTTTACTGGAGTTTCTGATGATGAGCCCTTCTTAAAACTGTTCCAAGGAGAAAAAACTGGTTTGTATAAATGTATGGTGTGACGGTCAAGGCACGAGCAGAGCTCGAAAGAGCCAATGAAAAGGTGGCAAAAATCGTGGCAAAAATCGTGGTGTATAAAAATTGAATAAAGCTCTTCAAATGAACAAAGGAAGAAAAGGCAGAAGGAAACTAAATATGGGAATTATAGATGAGAGATTTCAACAATTTATTATTCAATTTTTGAGGGAATATATAATATGAATTTCGAGCGCAAAATATACTGCTTCAATCTATTATGTAAATGCGCCTCCCTTGTTTGTTTGTATACATTTTATTATGGTTTCTTTTTATTGGTATATTTATGAATGAGGAAAACGTGTACAGTAAGTAAATAGTACAACATCCATACTGTAACAATCAAATAGCTTCCCATTGTCCTCATGCAAATTATCCAATCCCAACACTTGTAAACTACTACAGTTACTGTAAAATATAGTGCAGTAAAGCTATGAATTTGCAGTAACGTTTCCCATTTCATCGCCTTCATCAGCAAATTCTAACTATTATAGTTTGCTTACATTTTCCATTTTTTCATATTTTTTCTCTCATTTTTTCATGCACAGAGTGATTCCCAATTCCATATTTAAAGCCAAGAGTGAGAGACGAAGAGCTTTCATTGGAGACCAAATAGAAGAATGCAAGGATTTTTCTGGTTTATTTTATCTGCTTCCATTCAATAAAGGCTACCTTGTCAACTGGGATATTGAGAAACAGATATGGGATCACATGTTTGGAAAAGAGGGCTTGCAGGTATGGAGATTACACAAAATTTTTCTAGGCATGAAAATAATTTAAATTTTATTCATAGTTTGAAACATTCTCTATAAAGTCAGAGTATGGCTAAATCACAAATCAAACCCTGAAACATGCAACCTCTGATCAAAGTCTGGGCATAGCTTCGAACTCACAGATCAAACCCTGAAACAACCTCTGGGCTAACTAAAGTCAGGGCATGGCTAACTCCTAGAAAAAAACCCTGAAACAACCTCTGGGCTGATCTAAGTCAGGGCACGGCTAGTCTCACAGATCAAACCCTGAAACAACCTTGAGAAGGATCAAAGTCAGAGCACGGCTAACTAATTCACAGTTAATTGAATTAGAATATAGTTGGTTACGTTTCGCAGAGTGAGGAGAAATGGTGAACCTGTATAGAAACCCCTGAATGAAGGAAGAGAGCTAATAAAACTCTACTCATGATCACTTGCAATAGCATATAAAGTTCATGTACATGACTGAGAGTGTGAAGTATGTACTGAAAGTTATGGACTAAGTTTTTTTCCACTGCAAACTTTCCCATTAATCTTCTTTTTTTTAAACAGGTGAACTTTCAAGAAACAACTTTACTTATAACAGAGCCACAGTTCAACCTCCCTTCTATAAAGGTTCAGTACATTTTATAATTCTGTTCTACATGTATGTTATCTTTACATTTCAATACTAACTACCCACACACAATTATTCTTTAACTTTATTTCACTTGCTACAAAATACAATATTATTTTGCATTTTAAGAGTATCTTTAGCAAAGATGAAGGTATTATGATGATACATGTACAGTAGTATGGTATTTCAATATTTTTTAAATGTTTGTTGTCAACAGGAAGCAATGGATGAAATAATATTTGAAGATTATAACTTCCACGCTCTTTCCAGGTCTTCAGGTAATGGACTCATGTCATATAATTTTTTATGGCACAAAAATTATGATATCTAACGAACCCATCACAGCTCTACTGTTTATCCAATTTATTACTACTTTTCATAGTGTTTACTCTCTAAAATTTTGAACGCCAACAAAAAAAGTTTTTTTTCTTTTCTTTTTTTTAGCTCCACAGCTCAGTGCATACAAGAGCCATCAAGAGGAAACACAAAAGCACTTGGTCTGTTTAGTCATAGATGCAGGATTTTCCTTCACACATATCGTCCCAGTATTTAATGGCAAGATTATCAAAAAAGCTGTCAGAAGGTAATACTTATGAGTAAAATAATATAGTTATATACATATCAAGTTATTACCACTCTTTTCACTGCTACGGGCTGATCAAGACAACAGTCGCAAGAGGGAAATAGGGCAATACACTGCCGCCAATCAGACAATAATATAAAGGTACTGACCAATTTATTTGATTGACGTAATATTTCAAAGCTGACACTGAGGACTGGATGGGATTTCAAGTCTGCGCAATTAGTTCCAGTCCGAGGCACAGCCATAATTAACAAAACCATCTAAAATTGTTTTAGGATAAATGTAGGAGGCAAGCTGTTAACCAATCACCTTAAAGAAATCATTTCCTATCGGTAAGTAATCTCAGTAATTAATCATTTACAGTGGTGTACTTTAAGTTAATAGCTGACATCTGTCAATAATTGACATTTTGGCTGACTGTTAGCCAATGATTCGCCGACACTTGACCAGCACTTTCCTTGGTATTCCATTGGCCGGGTTAGGCTTCACAAATTTGCAACGTCCCCTGTGATTGGTTAGGTTTAGGGGCGGGGTTGGGGAATGATCATTGCTTTCTATTGTTCTACACATGTGTGCCCTCCAATAGGATCACATCTTGCAAATTCGTGAAGGACGACCCATTCCATTTTTTATATCTCTGATAATAGTTGGCTATTCTAATGACAGCTACCCATTTTTTTCTTATTTACTTTAGGCAGCTTCATGTTTTGGATGAGACCTATGTCATAAATCAGGTAATTATTTTGAAGATAGTTAAATAAATCATATTACCAATTATCTAATATGTTTTAAAAAATAAATGGAACAAACTCCTTGAATTTATTTACCTTACTTAATTCATTTCTTTGTTTTGGATGTAGTGTCCTTAATATGTAAATAATTATTTACTTCTTTTTTCTTCTTTTTCTTTTGTTAATTGTATGCGGTTGTTTTAACTTTGTATGTATGCAGTTACAGAATATTATTTGTGAAATAAAAATTGTTTAAAAAATGTTATTAAAAAGACTTTAAAAAGACTCGTAAAAAAATATCTGAGTAATATGAATGTCTGTTGAGTACCTAAATGTACGGTAATTGTCTCAGTCTGTGAGTAATAATTAATAATTATCCCACAACACTTGCATGACAGTTCAATTGTACATTCTATTTTGCTGATGTATGTTTTTTATCTGTTGTAGTTAAAAGAAGACACCTGTTATGTCACAAATCAGTTTTATAAGGATATGGATATTTGCAGGTGACATTGAACACTTTAATATGAAATTTATATTATACAGCCCTTTAATAAATAACCATTGAATCGTACATATATTGATTACCTCCTGGTTAGCTCGGTTGGGCACCAGTCTGCCGCGCGGGAGGTCACGGGTCATGCTGTTTTTGTTTGAAAAAGTTAGACCTTTGCCATGGCTCACTGATGGCAATGTAAAATGGTGTTCCTGTCTCATTCAGAGATGATAAACATAGAGGGCCACAACTTAGTTTACCAGACAAGTTGATAACTGTCATGTCATCCTCTCTAAATAAAAACAATATCATCACAATCATCATCATCGTAATATTATTGTTATTATTGATGTTATTATTTCTATTATTATTATAATAATATAATGATAAATAGAGGATGTTACATGGGCACACGGAGATACGAAATTTATCTTTGAGTGTTGAAAAGATTTCTCACGAGTGAGCGCAGCGAAAATTTTATTTCTTAATTGGACAGCATGGAGTCCTATTACATATACTATTGTTATTTGCAGATTAAAGGGTCAAGAGAATACCATTGTCAGAGATTATGTTTTACCTGATTATAGTCAGATCAAAAGGGGATACATCAAGGTAAGATGTTTTAGACTTTTTCTTGAGAATTCAAAGTCAGATCATGTACTTGATGACCAGTGGACCCTTGTCGATAAATAATAAAAAAATATTTTTTATGTATACACGGTATGCATTAAAGCTAGAAGCTTGTGGGGCCATGTATCCTCCATACACACTCCTTACTACATTAGAATATTCTATATACACAACTCTCAACTTGCATGTTGATTTTTATGGAGGGGGAAAACTGGAGAACCTGGAGAAAACCCTCGTAGCATAGGAGAGAAAAACACATCAAACAAACTCAATTCACATGTTGCGACCGCAGGGCTCAAACCAGCGACCTGTTAGACTCAAAGCGGTAAAAGACGATGCGTTAGCCGTGAACACCACCCATGCTACCCTGATAAAACATCAGCCAACTATTGATGATCAGTCAACACTTCACCAACACTTTAACCTTCCCACTGTCTTAGCTGGCTGGGCAGTGTACTATTATGTGGGAGGTTGTGGCTGGTATGACCAGGTAAAATGGCATTCCCATCTCATTCAGAGAAGTTAAACATATCTAGAGTGGGCCAATGTACCCCCCCCCCCCCCCTAGAATTTTACCTGGTAAAATTGTATATTAATTATTTTGATATTTTTGTTAATTAGCCTTTGGATGAAATGTGGGATTCTTCAAAGAAGAAAGATAATGAACAGGTACTCTATATAATGGAATAACATAACAAATTTTATTCACAGAACCTTTTCCACAAGCCACTATACATGTATTTATCCTACATCAAGTATAATTTTTAATTGATTTCTTATGGTTTGAAATTCGATTTCAGATTCTCAGGATGAATAATGAACGTTTTTCAGTACCTGAGATTTTGTTTCATCCATCTGATATTGGTAAGGCAATTCATCATATTACCAGTACAACCCTGCTCGCTCATTCTGATAAAACCTTTGGAAAAAGTCACATGATAGGGGCTGGGCAGCTTGACGTGAGGGAGCGGAAAAAACATGTCCAGTGCTGTATTTATCAATTTTAGCAGGATTCACATGTATAAGCCTTTTTACAACTCTGTGCTGGGTCCATGTGCATCTTGACCTTGAGCCTAATATTTTTCCATCCAGCCCTCCCACTCAGTCAATAGGTACATACAGTATTGCTTTACATTGATAAGCCTAGTATATTTTGACCTCCTCATGTCTTTTGCAAGCAGTTGATGCTATTAACCAATCCTTTCATTGCTATGAGCTGGTCGAGACAACAGTCCTAACAGGGAAATTGGGCAATACACTTCCATCAATCAAATAATTTGGTCAGTACCTTTATATTCTCTAATTGGCGGCAGTGTATTGCCCTATTTCCCTGTTGCAACACTGTTGTCTTGATCAGCTTGTAGCAGTGAAAAGAGTGGTAAAAAAAGTGCATCATATAATGAACCCCTTAATTAATAATGCCATGCTTTCTATAATAAGACCATGTGCCATTCCCAAAGATTATTTTTTTGTTTACTGATACATAAACTAACCTTTGATGATGATTTTACCAACAGGAATACAAGAAATGGGTATTGCAGAAGCAGTTATCCATTCCATGAGTGCCATTCCTTTAGGTAAGATGATAGCAGTGACATAAAAGAATCTCCTTCTTGGAGATTTGTTCTGACTTCCACAATCCAAGAGAAGCAGGACTTGTCAACAGGGAGGATAACATAGCAGCTGTGTTTTCATAGTTAACTGGCCTAGTGCTTTCTTTCTTTCCCTCCCTCAACATCGATTTGTCCATGGTTTAGAAGTGACACATCAATTTCTTTTCTTCCAGATATGCAACCACATTTCTACATGAACATTCTGCTGACCGGAGGCTGTAGTCTTTTCCCAGGCTTTAAAGAAAGAGTGTAAGTGAACAATCGTACTTTTTTCTGGTTCCATTTTTTTTTTTTTTTTAATTACTATTTCTGTTCTTGATGTCAAAATTTAATTCAAAAATTGCACAGATTCCAAGATGTCCGTTCTCTTGCTCCTTGTGATTTTGATGTGGCTGTCTACCAACCAATCAAGTAAGTTTACAAACTCTATCCTCCATTTAATAGATTATTATTTTTTCTCCCATGGGGAAGTCAGGGAGGGACAAACATGCATAAGAGTTTTTCTCTGTGTTCTCCATTTTTTCTTCCTCCATAAAAATTAACATGAGTTCACTTGAGTTGAGAGTTGTACATTTAGAGAATTGAATGTTGTAGTGAGTTTGAATAAGATTGAGCCATATTGGAAACCAGTTCTGCATACTCTACATTATGCACCTAATTCAAAAAATGTTGTCATTGCCAAAGGCGATATGCAATAGGAGATAGGCGAAAAGCGATAGGAGATAGGTCATTTCAAGATCCAAGAATAGCTGGAACGACTTGTGTTTCTGCTTCTTATTCTCGTCAAGAATATGGACCTTAGTGTTGAGACTGATTCAATGTTGTTTGTATTCAACAAAACGGCATTTCCATGTCAGAATGACCTACCCTATCGCCTTTAACGATGACGTTTTTCGAATTAGGTGTATTTTACTAGAACGGATTGTAGTAGCAGTACCATATTTTCCTTTATCACATACCACAAAGTATACAGCCAATCAGAGCACATTATGTATAAGTGTAACAATTCTACGTGATGTGCAATATTTTCTCATTACCTTGGAATATTCAAAGTTATGAAATGATTTGTCTTTATCGTAGCCCTGTAACCTATGGATGGGATGGAGGTATTGCCTTGTCCAAAACAGAAACATTTACCAAAAAGATGTGTGTTACAAAAGCTGAATATGAAGAACATGGCAAAAATATATGTAAAGAACGGTTCGATTCCTAGTGTTTTTATTGACAAATGTATGATGTGCCATTTGTAAAGACATTTATTAAATGGAAGAGGCATTTTTGAGGAAGTGAAGAGTTTGCAGATAAGCTGATGCTAGTCAATCATGTAGATTATAAAGGCAAAAGCAACAAAATCCACACTGTGTCAGGAAAGACAGTTGAAAACAGGCAGGCAAAGGGGAAGGTGACGAGAGGAGAGTCAAGAGAAAACAAGGCAAATGGAAGATAATATGAAACAAGAGGAGAGGAGAGAGAAAAATGGGAGAGGAAAGTGTATGAGAGGAAAAATGGAAAGGAATCCATGAAGAAAGATACTGGAACTAGAAAGGAATGAATAGGATTCTAATAATGTAAAATACAATATGTACAAATAAATGTAGTTCATTCTTTATCCAAAACAAACCATTTCATTAAAAACATTGATTCATTAATACTGGTATTACCTAATCTTCATATCACTTTCAGTGCTTTTCAACTTTTTCACTATCAAATCTTCTATTTATTTTTACAATTTTAATTTTCCCTTATTTACAACCTCCTAGACTCTTAAGTAAGCATATTTTTAGGCCTCCACGAATCAAGAAATTACTCAGTTGACCAGATCATTGGATCATTGGATCATTGAACATTAGACAATATGCTGTTGCCCGAGAAGCCAAATAAGTACTATAAAAGGCAAATTTGGAAAATATAATTTAAAAAATTCAAATTCTGAAAGATTTTTTCTCCATTTGCTTCTATGAGCTATAGAAATCATATCTGTCCACAAGTTTGTGGTACAAACGGAAATTCTCTTACACACATGTCCTTAGGGGGTACCCCTTAGGGATATCATGCAAGCAAAGCATTACTTAGGATGTCTGAGTAGGAGATAAACTTCCATCTAACATCATTATATCTGACATCTCATTTCTACACGGAAGGAGATGGAAATTCTGTTTTTCCCATCAGCTCACTTGCCTTTGGCCTTGTCTCTTGAGGTCTAAAAAATACAATTATTTATAATGAGCAATAATTATATATGATTGCCTCACAGTTAATTCTTTCTCTTTTAAAAAAGAAAAAAAGGGTCTATTCAAAAAAAAGGGAGTCTATTCAAAAAAAAAAAGGGAGTCTATTCAAAGATGTCAGCCTTCACTTTTCACTTGGGTCGGACGTTTCATGCAAAAAATTGAAATAAAAACTGCTCATAGTGAGTGGAAGCACTTGAGCCAGAAAAAGGAAACCTTCAGTTTCTGACACTTCTGACTGATAATGACCCTGTTTTCCTTTCATTTGAGCTGCTTCCAACTTTGATTCTGATTATGTCACTAGTGAAAACTAGCCTTTAGAGCTCAGAGGATGAAGACAAAAAATATGTCTTATTACAGGAATCCACATGAAGCCTGAGTAAAAATGGGTATTGCTGGTTTGCGATCATTCAAAAGAGAATAAAATAACAAAAGGACATGGCAGCCATGTTGGATGATAAAACGAGAGAGACAAATGATGATTTTTTCCCGAATTCATCGAACACCACAGCTGTGAAAACCATCAATTATCAGTTACCTAAAACAATATTCAAGAAATTCTTTGGCAATTTCTGAACAGCTATCAGGTGGGTAGACCTCACCCCGGAGGATTCTCATCCCTGCAGCTTCTTTTGTGATATCACCATCACAGAGTAGAGGAGGTTGGCCGACCAACATTTCAACAACAGTACAACCTATACTCCTGTGGTAAAAACAGACATCTATAATGGGATAATTGTGGTAGAAATTATTGCTTATCAGGGCCAGGGAGGGGGAGTTCAGAACAGTCAAGACAGAACATTTTGGCATGGCAGTAGCAGTAGTGCACTGTCCCAAACCTCTGGAGTCTCAAGTTTATTTTCTGGTTTTTCTCCAGGTTCTTCAGTTTGCCTCCCTCTGCAAAACTCCAATTCGATCTGTGAGTTAGCCCATGTGCCCTGACTTTGATCAGTCCAGAGGTTCTTTCAGGATTTAATCTATACATGTGAGTTACTCATGCCCTGACTTCATGGATCAGCCCAGAGGTTGTTTCAGGGTTTTATCTGCGAGTTAGGGCAATGCCCTAACATGGATCAGTCCAGAGGTCGTTTCAGGATTCGATCTGTGAGTTAGCCATGCCCTCACTTAGATCAGCCCAGAGGTTGATTTAGGGTTCGACCTGTGAGTTAGCGGTGCCCTGACTTTGATCAGCCCAGAAGTTCGTTTCTGGGTTCAGTCTGTGAGTTAGCCGTGCCCTCACTTAGATCTGCCCAGAGGTTGATTTAGGGTTCGACCTGTGAGTTAGTAGTGCCCTGACTTTGATCAGTCAGGAAGTTCATTTCCGGGTTTGATCTGTGAGAGTTAGCTGTTCCCTGACTTCGATCAGCCTAGAGGTTGTTTCAGGGTACCAATAATATTTGAAGTTTTTGAAAGACAAAAAAAGCAAACCTTACCAGACATCGGTTTTTCTACCACATTTTTCACCTCTCAAATATTCTGGGCTTTGCCAGTAAATCGATGCAAAATTGTCTTTACAAGTCGTGGTGGCTGTCACCAAAGCCTGTCAAAATAATCAGTAGAAATTGCGAAAATATGTTCAGCCTTATGCGTATGAGTAACACATGAAATAATTTGGATTAAAACTTACGATGCAGAAGGGTCGCAAACGTCACTGCGAAAGTGCCTCGCGCGTGCGTTCTGATTGGATGAAGTGCGCGCACTAGCTGGGATCGGTTCGGACGAATCAGTTGTCAAATACATACCGTGAAATTGGCCAGAAAAGCCCTCGAATCATTGGAGAGACCCAACAAACTCTACTCACCTCTGATAACGACCCCAGAAATCAAACCCGACACCCCATTGGTGCACTATCCAAACAACATATATGGCTACGACAACGGTAATATAGGACACCATTACTGTACGAAAACTTCGAATTTGCAGTATGGCTTCCCACTTTAAAAACACATCCACATGAAACACTTGTTTCTGATTGGTTGATTGGTCGTTTTTTTTTTGTTTTTTTTTTTCAAATTTGCAATATTTAAAGGAAATACCACCTTAGTTCTCGAAGAATTAATGAAAAATGCCAGTTGTATTTTGATAAAAGTGGCTTAAAAGCACTCGTGCTCTAAATGCGCATCGTATTTTTCTTTAATTCTCCGAAAACGAAGGTGGTATTTCCTATACATATACGAAAACTGATATAGCTGCAAAAGCACCAGTTGAAATCATTCAAGTCAGGTCTAGTGAGTGTATGGCCTAAATAAGATACTTACATCCATTTTCTTAGAAATCCCAAAATCAGCTATCTTGATGATATTACTGTCATCTATCAAGATATTTCTTGCTGTACGAAAAAAGTATATCAATATTAATATCCATTACTAACTAAAAGACCCTATTACTTTGCATTGGGTGTAAAAGATTTAAACTCGGATCTTTATAAGACTGACCTTTGATGTCTTTATGAATGACTCCATTTTCATGGAGATATTTCACTCCTTGTATGATCTGCCAAGTGAAAAGTCGCGCGTTTGGTTCATCGAAGTGTCCCTCAGGTCGACGCTGTAACTCCGAGTAAAGTGAGCCCTGAAGCAGCATGGTATCAAAATAGGTGAGACTTGAACAAGAACATGTTAAACGTAGTGTGGTTTCGGGGGGGAACGGAAGGAAGGAAGGAAGGAAGGAAGGAAGGAAGAAAAGAACGGACGGACGGACGGACGGACAAAGAAGGGGGATTTAATAAAACTAACAAAAGATGGAAGAACAAATAAAACAAGGCAAGAAGAGGAGAAATCAAAGAAGCAAAGAAGAATCAGTTAAATAGTAAAGACCAAAAACACACGTCACTGTCGCGCAACTCTACTAATTTCGTGTGAGTATACGACCCCTGCAACGTTACTGCAATGACGTGTAACAGTTTTTTTAGATTGTAATTTGATGTAATTACAGAGACAGCACCTTCTCCTCAGTTATATTTTAAGAATGAGTGCCGGGCCGAAGCTTGAACCATGACCTCCCGCACAATAGACCCACCCTCTTACCAATTGAGCTAACCTGTGGTTAAATCTTACCTTTGGAAAATATTCCATGATCATAGCCAAATCGTTTTCGTGCTCCTCCGTCGATAAGTAACTGATAACAAACTCGTGTTTGAGGGTCCTCAAGATCCTGATTTCTTTTTTAAGAGCTTCTGCGCACTAAAAGGGACAACGAAAGAATGGCATTACAGAGGAAAATATATAAAATTATGAAGCTCGTTGTTCTGTTATGTCGTTTTGAAGAAATAGAAAACACGCGCGCGAGCACGAAAGAAGAGTTACAAGAAGCAAGGCACGTAGCGGAGTGCAACACTTTCTCAACACTCGAGTGTTCTGACAATCCCCAAGTGCTTTATAACTTCACACAGTACATCAAGTAAGTTTATTATTATTTTTCTTTTTATTAAATACAAATTAGAGCAGCTAATTACGTTGGATGGGGAAATAGTGAGGAAATAGAAAGTGCGCGCGCGTGCTGTGTGCTCTCATAAAGCACGCGCCCCCAACCAATCAGAGCGCGACATGTGTAACAGTTATTATATATACGCCATGAAGTAAAAGTACTGTCGAACAAACATGTTTATTATTAGAGAGTTTTAGATTGACTTTTTTTCTCCCCGCAAACGGCAAACGTGATTACGTTTTCATAGTTTTCCTGTATTTTACTTTACCTTTTACAAACCTTCTCACCAAGCGCAAATGTTCTTTTGTTTTTCTACTACTTGGACTTTTTTGCGATTCTTTTTCAGTAATTTAAAAGGATTTTTTACTGGTCAACTGACGTTTCACGTTTGCCGTGAACGTAAATCTAAAAATCTCTATTTAAAGCAAGAGTACAGACGCGCAGGATACGGTAGATATTTATTCATACAAAAGTGTCATTCTTGCCTTCTGGACGTGGTCGTCATTGTCTCCAAGATTCACAATCTTGCAAGCAACTTTTTCTCCAGTGTTCTCGTTTTCGTAAAGGAAAACCTAGCAAAATGTCAAAAAAATAGTGTCATATCTTAGATGAATTTATTGACAACAGAGACTTGCCATTGGTCCTTTGCCTATCAGCCATTCTTATTTTCTGGGTGACATAATTTTCAAAAATGAGAATAAAGGTGCAGACACACAGTGTAACATTGCACACAACAAGACTGTTGCAGCGTGTCTATACCTCTGAAACTTGTTGCACGCAACATTGCTTGCAACAAATCTGAAATTGAATCGCGCTCTACTTTTGCAACATTTGCGCAACGAATTTCATCGTGTGAACATTCAAATTGAAATTTCCAGCTAATCATCTTGTACCAAATGTATATCCGCTGACCAAATTTCCTAGCATAGCAGGCTGACACAAGCGATGTTACATGATTTTGTTGCAACGTGTGTCACCCCGATTCAAATTTCTTTTGTGCAATGTTGCGTGCAATGTTGCATCGTGTGACCGCACCTTGAGATGCATGATTACCTTTGCAAATCCTCCGCTTCCAATTATGTTGCGGCGTTTGTACGTCGAGAGCACGTGACAGGATTTTTGGCGGGAAAGGTTTACAGGTACCGACCGGCTTCTCAACAGATGTCCTTCTGACGAAGTCGAAGGCTGTTTCCGTTCCATGGCTGTATCATTAAAATTATCATTGTTATTAGTATAGTTAAAAGCGGGGACAAAGCTACCCGGACTCGAAACAGCTTGAGCAGGATCAAACGGGATGAAACCTTCACCAGAAGGCAGTTGCGAAGGTGAAGGAGTGGCTGATGAAGAACCACTTGAGCTTTGTGAATCGTACGCAACGCTCTTGCTCTCCGATGCCGAACTTTCTAAAGTGTTTTTAGAAACAGTCTTTGGTAAAACGGAAGACGTGCCAAGCGCAGATGGATGTTGGGACTCAGGAACGCTCGTTGGGCTGCCTAGAGGAGGTCTATTTTCCTGTGAAGTGGCAAGAGAAGTCGACATATCCTGACTTGGTTCACTCGAAGAGGGCCTGTAAGAGGGGTAGCCAGTCTGCCCTTGTCTAGTGTCCACTGGGGCCACTGCTTGCCTTTCCTGTCGAGATTCTTTTAGTCTTACATCTCCTAGTCTTCGATTCCTGGATTCATAAACTAAAAGAAAAAAGTAGCTCTCTCATATAATGCATAATGCTGATTCTTTTAGTCTTACATCGCCTACATTATGTCTTCGGTTCCTGGATTCA
>NW_022258171.1:235836-263382 GCF_009602425.1 Actinia tenebrosa
AAAAGCTCTTTGTGGAGTGTTACACGGACCGCCATTGACGTGATAATTGAATTAAGAATATCATGACACCATTACCGCTGAAACCGAAAGTAAAAAATGATTTGAGAAGATTGAGATTTTGTCATATCAGGCTTGACGTAAATAAGCTTTTAGGCTTAATATATGACGGTCTGAAAAGCTGTCAAATTGTCCTAAACTTCCAAATACACAAATCTACATCTACATTTATTTAAGTCCATCAAAGGGGGTACCCATCACAGATAGACTGTAAATCCACAATTATATACTGTGCTAAGATACCGTATTAAAGTAGTTTAGTGAGCGCCTAAGATGCAATGTAATCAGTCATTACCTTAGGAAAGCGTTTCTTGATGAAACCTGGATCACAAATCGAAGCCAAATCGAACGACATAGTTTTATAATTTCCGTTTATTTTCAGCTACAGTCCCGTAAATACTATATCGCCGTCCAAGCCCCTTCTCCTATTTTTATGGCACAGGGCATCCAAGTGTAAAAAAATCAGGTGAAAAAGACACTTTCTTGTTCCACATACTACGTCAAGACTCTGCCAAAAATAAATGATTGATCAGTTTTTATCGGGGAGGGGTGTAACGGTGGGGGGGTAGGGGAGGTCATTGTCATTAGGCTCAAGGGGGCGTGGGGAAAGGCAGGGCACTAGTAAAACTTAGAGTCACAGATCATTAAACACAAAAGCAAAAGAGTGTCCATTTCATTAATGATTTCTTGTATGGGTTGTCAATCCTACTGCTCCACCCCCTAGTCACCCTGATAAAAATGCCTTAAATGCAAACTGCCTTTTTCAAAGCTCTCTAGAGTCAGAATGGTGTGGTGGTAAAATTGCTCACCTCTCATCTCTGATGTCCAGGGTTCATATCCCAGTCACCCCATGTGAGTAGAGTTGTTTGGTTCTCTTTCTGGCTCTGAGGGTTTTTCCTCCCTCCTTTCAAATCAACCCTAATTTAAACTGGTTTGAGCTGCCATCCAGGGTCATACATGGACTGTATAGCATCTGCCAGAGGCACCTTCACATGCTTCCACCCCCCTTTGAGATTCATACTTGACCATGTTTTTAATTAATTTTTTTCTGGTCATCAGTTGATACCAGTTTAATAAAGTTGTCACTATTTCAAACACAAGCAATCAAAACCATGTTCTTCTGCTATCCTTTTACTGTACACACTTTACATTACTGATTAGGAGTATATATCATATTAGAATGAATGAATAAATAAATTTATGAATTAATAGCTAAAAATCACATTTAATATCTGTATAGAATTGGTAGGGCAAATGGAACATGACTGTGACAAAGTTATGGATGAACTTGCTGTGGTGTAACCATGGCAATGTTTTCATGAATTCTGATTGGTTCAGCAGCAATTATGCACTGCGGATATCAAAAATCAGTAGGTGTTGTGTTTAATAAGAATCTATTTCTCTGCAGTTGTGTCAAAGAAAGTACTAAAAGTTTGCTATTTTCTGGACCACAGCTGTTTATCTTATATACGTTGTTTTTATAATCCCATTACTAATACACAATGACAGCCTGGCTTCCTTTGGTTCACGTCATGCCATACAGAAATAGTGGCAGACTGTCAGTACACTGATTGTATTTTATATCTTGTCCTATTTAAGATCATTCAAACAAAGGTTTGATTGGAGGAATTCTATGTATTTTCATCATCACTTTTCTTGTCAAAGTCAGATTGTGTAGCTAAGCTAAGGTCATCAAAATTCTGGAAATTTAAAAAGGACAAAAATGAGTGAGCATTATTTGTACCTTTGAAAAAAAGCAACAGATTAAAAACTATTTAAAAAATTGACATTTCATATAGGAGGGCGGCAAAAAAGTTATCCTGGTCCCATAGGTTTCTCATAGTTTTTATTTTCTCCGTAAAATGGAGAGAAAAACAAAACTACGAGAAACCTCTGGGACCAGGGTACAAAAATTAGTTAACTTGCTTTAACTTCTTAGATCTAAGGCTTGATTGCTGCACTAAACATCACATATGAGTAGAGTTCATTAGGTCTCTCCCTGAATTTGAGGGTTTTTCAGACTCTGGGTTATTTCAGAATCTATTAATGATTATTACTTATAATTAATCTTATAGTACACTCAACAAAATTACTCGACTCTGATTGGTCGAGAGGAGTACAATTATAGCGTTAATTGTACTCCGTAGGAGTACCGAATTAAGTCGCTATGGCAACACGGCCAAAACAATGTCAAAACAATTATTTTCTATCATTTTGTACTTAAAAAGCATAAATAAAATTTCAAAGCCGTAAGAACTAATCTTTTTTATGCATTTCAGTTGCGCGATGGACTGGAAATCGGCCGCCAAATAGACAAAGATGAACGGCATCGCTTCGCATTTTTTACTGAAATTTTGTTGAGTGAACTATAAACAAAAAATCGCACGATCTTCTCGTACAATTTGGAATTAATAGACACTCGTAATGTTTTGAAAGTTCTTGTAATTGCACGAGCCTTTAGGCATGTCTATTAATTTCCAAATTGTACTCGAGATTGTGCGATTTCCTATACTAATTATACCTCTAATTCTTGCATAACCATATCCATAAAATCTGTAGAATTTTCTTTGTACTGTACTCCTAATTTAATTGCTTCTCTGAATACCTGAAGAATGAAATAAAAAGCCTTCACTCAATGTGCAATAAGACTTTTTCTTTTATAATTGCTGACTTTCTCAAAGCCGAGGTGTTTGTCCCATAGACATTAAGAGTCCAGTCATCAATGTTTCGTACATATATTAGATCCTTTGCCTTTATATAAACGCACTCTTGATAATGACATTGGTGAGTGTCAAAATGTCAACAAAACTTTAAGTCATCATAAATTTTGTTCAAAAAAGGTTGAAAAAAAAAATTTGAATATTACTGAAATTTAAGGGTGATGTGATTTTCTTGAAAGAGTAAGGCCTAGGGCAAACCTCGAACTTTCCATGCACCAAACTTAATTACATCAAAGAATGCCGCCTCATTATCACCTGATATCCATTGTTTTTAAAGTGTATATGACACGAAAACATTCCATCATTTAAAATGTATAGTTTGTTAGTAATAATAAATATATCGTAACAAAATTTGTTTCAAAAGCTTATTTCTTGAGATATTTGCGAAAGTTAATCCCAATTTGTGACGTCATTTTGTTGACACGTACTCTAGATTCAGTAGTAATGTACTAAATGTAAATTGTAATTCATATAAATTAATAACAAAAGACATATTTTAGTCAGCTTCATTTGATAGCTTACGTAGTACTCTTCCAATGTTGGGAAATTGAAAAGTGTACTACTTGAAATTAAGATTCTATATTCAAACATATTTCATGTATTTGCAACTAAATCTGGAGACTTGTAAACAAAATGACATCACAACTCGTGCTAAAATTTTTTGAATTTCTAGAGAAATACGTTTTTGGAACAAATTTAACCGTGATATTCTTATTAATGCCAATAAACTACATATTCTTAACATTAAAATTTTTTCGTGTCATATACACTTTAATGAGTTCGGTGCATGGAAAGTTCAACATTTGCCTTAGGCCTAAGGTTTTTATTAAAAATAATTCTGGCCCTTAGTATGGTGAATCGATTTTCAAGTAATTTAGCTGTGATATATTTGTGTAGTAGAAACAATTAAAGAGAGAAAAAGTTAGTAGATTCCATGTGCTTACTTTGACAACATTCGTTCCATCGGATGCAGAAACAAAGTAGAATGGTAAGCCATATTTTTTAGGGAAATTGAAAGCTTTCTGAGTTACTTTGTAATCAACTGTATAATTTTAAAAAAGGGAAACATTAAGGAAAACAAACAGAAAAATAATAATTGGTATTTATCATATCAAAATTAAACAAGGTAAAAATGACAGGATAAGACCTTTCTTACATTTGCAAGCTTGCAGCCATTGTTTAGTCAATCAAAAATAGAAGGAAAAACAATAACATAAATAATTGTTTTCAATTGGTTAATTGTTATTTTAATTGCCAACCAAAAATCTATTGGATAATCCGCCAAAGCATTAAAACCTGTTATTAAAACAATACATAGATTTATAGCTTTATCAATCTCAGTTTTGTGTACACCTACTGTTAGCCTTTCCGGGGTTGAGGGGAAAACTGAGTGGAGTTGGCAATGAAGTGCATTTTGGGACTCTTTTTGCAGACAAAATACAGTAGCTGAGGCCRTATATTGGAAATATGTCCCCTAAAACAGCCCCAAAATGCACGGCAATGTCAACTCTACCCATAGTTTTTCCTGAACGTCATATTGGCTAACAGTTATATTTTTGATCACTAATATTAATAGTCCAATTTAAAAAGGATACCATCTATCTTATTAGCTACTACGATGCAGGGTATGGAATCTCTATATTGCCGCAGTTCCTTGTACCAGTTGGCTAAATTCTTGTAAGTTATTTTCCTTGTTATATCGAATACCTGGAGTGAAACAAAATAAAAACAAGTTTACATGTATGTTACGTGTATATACTGACAGTATGTCACTGATTCTGATAGGTAAGATATGTAAAATGACATGGCACACAGAATAATAATCTTTGGTAAATACTGTTGATAATCAATGTACATTATTTGTTTGGGTCAGATTTCCCATTTTAGACCACGCATCTTTCTCTTGAGAATAAGATTCTTTGTTTGAGTTGTATTCAATCATATCCATTTGTCTTATGCACAACTCTTAAACAAAGAAATAATTCTCTAGAAAATGACACATGGAGAAAATGGCAAAACAAGCTATACTATGTCTATTGATGATATCCAATATAGTAATCAGAGATAATTGCCTAGGCAATATATGCAGTCACATCAGGGTTTTGACTTATAGCCAATGTGCAAGAGCACGGATCTCTAGCACAAAGCATGATGGGAAACCAAGTAACATGAACCATAACATGGAAATCAATAGTATTTGTTTTTTATTCTTTATTTAAATACTTAAAATTGTCAGCTGAATTTTTAGAGGAGCTGAAAAAGCATAAGTACTTGGTTTACTATTATGCTTTGTGCTAGAGATCCGTGCTTGTGCACATTGGCTATTTTCATTAGTTTAAAGATAGTCAAATAAAGATATTGTGTTTGACTTACCAGTATGCAAGCATGAGCTTGATGATAGTAGGAGGGATGCATACTACTAAATCTTTCCTGTCCTGCAGTATCCCAGAAATCTATAAATCAAAACCAATAGTATTATATGAGAGCAAGTTAAGCATTTCACAGTATTTAAATTACAGTTAAGTATGTACTAGTAGGAAACAATCATATACTTAAAGCAATAAAAAATGGCTACTTCAAGATTTGTATTGTGATGTAAAATATATATTTATTCATAAACATTTTGAGAGCTTTAGAGCAATGCCTTGAAAAGTAATAGTAACTAAACCTTGCGTTTCTAAGCTTACTTTTCTCCTGTTCTACAGTTCCCAGCATGTTTACATGTATCAAAGTACAGAGACATATTAAGCAGCCATTTTATATGGCTTTAAGTAAATGATTACTACTTACCAACATTGACATCCTTATCATTTACTTTTGTCTTATACTGGAACAGTGTTAATGCGTATGTTGATAACTGTTGGGGTTTACTGAGATTGTGGTCAAGAAAATAAGATATTATAGACTGCATTATAATATAGTCATCACACTACACATTCTCAGGGTCTTCATAGAAGATTTAGATTTAAGATTAGTACACCTACAGTATTTAACCTAGAGTGCTTTTTTAACCTTATGAATACCTTTTTCAATCTTTTTTCACATTATTTGAAGCTATATAAATTACTATTCTAATGCAGAGAAAAAAATTATATTATCCATAACTAAACACCATCTGCTGCTTACTTAATAATTTTAACTTACTACTGAGTATCATACATTCATGGAAAAATTAAATAGCTTTGTCTGGAAGACTTTAATAAAAATATACGTTCAAATATAAGCTTATCTTGAACAAGATCTCATGCTTATGAAAAAAGACAATTCATAAGAAAGAAAATGCATTATATAAAAACAATAAAACGAATCAATATAAGACATTTATTCTTCGTATCCTTAATATTGGTTTATTAGATCTGATCTAATTTTTCCTCCTATTCCTATTCCTATTTGGCATATTTTCATTTGTTTTTCGCAAATCTTATAAACATTCACCAAATACCAATTAATGTTTAAACAAATCTACCAGCCTTATGCTAAAGCTTTGATACAAAAATAAAGAGTTACTTTATAAAGGATATCCTATGTATTATCATAATCCATTGCTGGAAGGCTAGATTAGTAATTAACCGTTCAAAAATACGTATTTTCAAGCTTGTAGTAGCAATATTTTGTTTTAAATTTTCATAACAGGTTGACTTGCGGGCGTTTTGCGCGATGAAAAACAAACCTCGCCCCTGAAAGACTAGATTAATGGTCGATAGGAATAAATAGGACTCTAAAATATCTTATTTTACGGGAAAAGGATACTATCCGTCCATAAGAAATCGTTCAACCAGCCTAAAAGAAACCATAAGAACGAAGATCAAAAATTAAGCCGGTTACCAACAGTCTCACAGCAAAATATACCCAACGAACAATAACACCAGAAAAAAAAAGCACCGTTACTTACTTAGACTTCCCTACAGCACTGTCTCCCAAGCAGATAATCTTAACAGGGCGGTCTTTGTCCTTTTTACTTGACGTTTCTTCGTCTAGATTTTCTCCCTCTTGGTCTTTAGCCGCCATTTTGAAAATCACTTCCTGAATATCCCAGAATGCATCCGGATCTTGAACCCAAGCGACTCGCTTGAACGTTGCTAGGGGCAACCCTGTAAACAAAATCTTTCCCGCAACTTTTTTAAATATTTCATTTGTATTGAAGAAATATAAAACAGCTTTTCGTGTTTTCATCTATCGACGACTTTCTATTTTCCTTTCTTATATCCTGTATTAGAATTTTGTTTTTCTCTAATCGATATGGTAAATCAAAAACTAAGCCCGGCACTGTCTGTAAACACGGAATTAGGATAAAATTTTTTACTGCTTCAGGGCGAAGACAGTCTTCGTATTGGCTTTGCCGAGGAAAGGCGATAACGTTAAACTCAACTATATTAAGCTGAGTAATCATGAGAAAATTTTCAAGTTTCAAAGTGCCAGGAAGAGGCTTGGGTCGTTCGTACAGATAGTAGATAAAATTATCAGTGGAACCGTCGGCACATTATACTATACATCAATCTGATTGGACAAGGATTTATTTATAGATGGACTCCAATATTAATTTCCCCTGGTTCATAGACAGACCGGATAGATTCACCTCAACGTGGTCAAAATAATAACATTAAATTTACTTTAGAACGGACATGGCTCCTTATGCCGCCTCCAAGTAGACACTTTAAATACGGTTATTGGAAATAGATCCATTGAGATATCTATACTCAGAAAGAAAACGCACAAAGATCAATATCTTCAGCTTCAGTTTTCCAAACACCATCCGACCCCCCACAACATATTAAAAAGCAGCTGTTGTGCTAGCCTGTGTTCAGCCTCTTCCCACCCCTCCCCCAACGGGGGAAAATGTAGGAGTCGGGTGTTTGGACTACTGTTGTGTGTGAACACAAGTGTGCACCTGGTTTTCAGACAGTTTCTGGGAAAGATCATTTAGTGAGGTTAGCACACGTTCACACGCTTCAAAAGGACGGCCGCGATTAATATGCAATTTGTCAAATGATTAGCATATTTTTGATTCGAATCGAGTACCTCTCTGTCCTACATGGTGATAACTCCCAGGGAACCCGCAACTGCGTGGTTAAATGTACGATACACTGATCGAAACTCTTGTGTTTTCATGTTTATTTCTCGTCAAATTTCCTTTTGATATAAATTTCGGGCATCTACATGGCGTAAATGGAATGAATTTAATGGAATCGACTGAAATTTTCCTTCCAAAATCATAAGTGTCCTTTTGCATGAGTGTTGTGATCTTCGCAAACCTCGCTACCTCGTACTCCTTCACACGCTTCAGAGGGACGTCTTCTGTCGATGTAATTCTAAATTAAGCTCACTTTCAGTTTGGTGTCCTCTTGAGTGTTGCGATCTTCGCAAAACACGCACTCCTACGCACACTTCAGAGGGACGCTGCTATTTGCAGAGAATTTTCTAAATCAGGCTATCTAAAGAAATCCTGTAAAAATATGAAGTTGAAAAATCACAAATATGAGTAAATAGTATTTGACTAGCTTAACAAACTTATTGATAACTTATTGATCGGCCATGAAAGTCGTGTAAAAAAGAGTCATGAAGGGCAGTTCCAATAGATTACAGGCGATATCCCCACCCTTAACTTTTGGGGTTTTATGAATAAGAATGATAAGTAACGTAAATGAAAGGTTTGATCGAGTTTTATATTCGGTTTGTTTTTTAAATAAATGGAACTGCCGACCATTTAGTGTTTTGAAATTCTTCAACCATTTAGACATTCATTTTTTTTTTTTTTTTTCAGGAATTGTCCTCTGCTAGATTTCAATTTGACGTATTTGGGTAGACAGTAATATGTTACTTAAAAATAGAAAAGTTTCACTATTCTATGTTCTAATATTTTAAAAAGAAAAAAAGAAAAACGGAAAAAATGAGCAAAAGTCTGAGTAGGTATGATAATTAGGTCACCCATCCAAGTGCTAACCCTCCTCAGACGAGCTTGACTCAGCATCTTGAACGACAACGATTTATCCACTGGACCACGGTTCCAGGTGAATCAGCATAACAATAGCTGTGAAAACAATGCACCGAATAGACTAGACTTTTTAACATTATTTTTTCAACCGATTCCGTGCGTGGCAGAGATGCAAGGGATTAGCCGATATGGTCTGGGGGCCGGCTGGTCTCTCCCCTGATGCTTCGGCTAGAACATTTTCTTGCTTAATTCGTACACCCAAGGGCAGAAGGATTTAATCGCCGTCAGGTCCGAAGTCCATACGACGCCTCAGCTCTGCGGATGTCTCGGGGGTATGGCAAAATTGAATCGTATTTTTGAATTTCTTTTGGTGAGTTCGAATCCCATCTTATCCACATAAGATTTTTTTTTAAATCCATAAAAGCAATATCGAACCGCGAAAAGTAGAGCTGTGCGTTCATGTGTATTTTTCCTGGCAAAGTTTACTGACAAGAACATTTACTGCACTTGGATCTCGATATCGCATATACCCGCAAAGGACTAGTGGGTGGTGCGCGAAGACTTCTGGGTACTATTGCGCAATATCTGCATTTTTTGACAAGGAAAATAAACAGCCACCCCAGTTTGCCATAAAATCATATTCTTAGTCACTTTAATTTAGCTATTTCATGCATACATATTCCTTGAACAAGATCGCTTTGTTGCCTAATAGTAACGATCAAAGGTAAAGATTTCACGTTAGTTCAAATATCGCTTGGTTTTTACTTTATTATAATGATTTTAATGACTACTAGTACTAGAAGTGCCAGTAACTTATTTTTTCACTTATACCAATGTCTTTTATCCCTGCTTTTTAATGGTCATTAATCCATTTTTTTTCTCAATAACCGAAGGTCGCACTTAATTTGCACGTCATTATATTTTTGCGTCACTTCATTTTTTCGCGCACTTTCATTTTGAGCAAATTGCAAAAATCGCGCGAAATTAAGCTCGTTTCGCGGAAATTTCACGTAATTTTAAGGTAAGTTTCTAATATGAAGTTATCAAAGACAGGCAACGCAACTATGTACAACGAGGCAAGAGGAAGGTGATCAACGAGGCGGTATTAGGCAATAATCACCCGCATCAGTTTGAAATTTCAACTCTCTTAATTTTTCTCTTTTAGTTTTTGGTTATAACCCACATCTACCATGGAAGAGAAGTTTGCTAATACAAAATGAAAATGAAAGCTTGCAATACTTTGACAAAACTGTTTTTCTTTCGGATGTCACACCTTCCACTTTATGTCTATTTGTTTCACCGTCTTCTTATCACTGCGTGACCAAGTATCATAATCTTTCTTCTCGTACGTGACTTTACTAGTAAGAATTGGCAGTGGAGCAAATGTCACTCTTTTGACCTGGTGGCACAAAACTTCATTTTTTTGAAAGACAGGGAACTCAAACTGTCTGGTTTTCAACTCAAGGACTTGGTTTTTTTCCAACGAGTCCTGTTCTTTGCTGTCTTTTCTATATTTGACCATCTTGTCAACTTTTTCTTCGTCTGCAAATAGAGAGTTTCGAGATTTGATGACTTTTTGTGGCACCAGTTTTGGTGAATACACAACACCATCCTGACGTTCGTTCATCTTGCTTCCAATGTCCTCGACCACTTCTCCTTTTTGTTTTGTAAACTTACTTTTAGCATTTCCTGATTTAGAAGTACTTTTTCCAACATTTCTTGGCCATGGGATGTCATTCTTTCGTTGTTGTTCCTTTTTAATGCTCAATCTAAACGAACAAGTTACTAAGTATTTTTTTACTTCATTATCAAACGTCTTGCCTAGCAAACGACCTCTTTCTTCACCTGCAGTTTTGATTACAGCAGACATTTCAGTGTTTTCTTTCTGCTCAGCTTTTGGAATTAAATTTGCTTTGCACCCAAGAACTCTAGCAGGTACACTTTTCCTAACTTGTTTTGTTTCTGGAAAATACACACTGCAAGTATTGTTATCGGTAAATGACATTGTTTGTTTCTTCTCGACACCTAAATTCGACGCCTTCTTAAAGTCAATGTCTTTTATCTCTTCATATGTGCTTTCCATGCTTTTGTACATCTTAGAGTCTATTCGTCGCCTGTTCATTAAACGTTTCTGTACTAACAAATGCCGAGGCCTTTCCGGAAGAACGAAGTTGTATCGATTGTTCTCTCGTGCTTCATTGTATTCCTTCGTCAGATGATATCTCCGTTCTACAGGTTTTCCCCTTTTTTGTTCCGGGCTCCAAGGTTGTTTTATTTTGACTTCATTTATAAGGCTTCCTTCCAACCTTAGACTTCTGTCTCCTTCACTTAAAACTTTATCATCAAATACGTCATTGCTATCTTCACTTCTTAAAGTGGATTCCCGAAGTTTCTCTCTTGAAGCTCTCCACTCCATTTCTTTCGTCCACATGTCCAAGCTTTTTTCTCTGCAAAATCCATTAGATTTTGGACGAACGCTTCGTTTTCCCTCGTCAGGAAAAAGTTGGAAGAAAATCGAAGAAAAATAATCCCAACAATCGAATTCAAACTCATCATGATTGGGAGAATTCGGAGGAACTCTTCCATGTTCTCTCGTATTGTCTTCCAAAACTTTCGGAGTTGAAATATCTTTTCTCTTCGAAGTTTCCTCATTTTCGAGCATTTCAGCTCTTTTCTTATAAGTTGTGAGATCCTCTACATTGTCTTCAATGTTTCTTGACACGAAACATTTGTTTTTTTCTCTGCTAAAGGCCCTTCGTCTTATATCATTAACTCCAGCTTGTTCCAAACATGCATCGGGAGAAGTTGGTTCTTCTCCTGCTGAATTCATTATTTAATGTTTCTGGCATTGACTTTAGCGTCTCAATAGGTAAAGGTGTCGTTTTACACTGGTTAAATGTCAGCTTTTCCTATTCATTTAATGTTTTTTTCTTTGTTTACTAACTCCATCAGTCACTTAAACAATTATTCTCTGTCAACAACACATTCAATGTTGTCTTTCATTCTTTTATTTTCATTTGAATTCTCGCCGGTAATTAACTCATAATCGAGCTAAAAAAAATACTAGAATCTACTAGAGTCACTCCTTGACCACGCGCGCAGTAAAAAAAAATTGATAATCATCAAGCTATTTTCTACGCTAAAACAATGACCATTCCTAACCTGTACACAAATAAAGCCAAGACCGCAAGAGAACAGGTTCTTTTTCACCAAATTCCGAAGAAGACAAGTCACTTTTTTCATAAATAGCCGATAGATAAGTTTTACCATTTGAAAATTTATAAAGACCTCACTGAATAATGATTGAATGTCGATCAATGCGCTTACCGCAAATTAGAAGTTTGAATATAAACTTTGAAAAAGAACTATAAGTTTCTGATTTGATTTGGATATGATTATCCGTTTAGTGATAAAAGTCGTAGTATAATGCTTCATTCTATAATTTTTCTACTGCTTCATAGAATTCTAAAGACAAAAATTACAACAAAAACAAACCTCAATAAAAATAATCAATAAATTCATTGGAAAATTTACGTCAACATGAGTATTCAGCTTAAACAATTTTGTTTAATCTTAATAAAGTGAGCTTTGGGACAGCTGTCTAAGTTTATTTAATTTACATTAATAATTTCATTTGGACTAAAATTGAGATATTTCAGTAAAATATCGGAAATTTAGAATGTTGGAAAAGTGGCGAGGCTCCGAAGCTTTTCGATCTTTGTCCGAATTTCAGCCCCACAATCCTCTACGGTGCGTGCTAGTCACCAGTTTTTCTCGGAGTTTTGAAAAACTTTAAGGTTTTGAATATCTTTATTGATGATGCTATTTATTGTGATACTACTCAATGTACATTTTTATTTACAATATCGTAGTTTACTCTGTTACTAAGTATATTCGACTTGAAAATTCAAATCCCTTTAAGAGAAAAATTGACCGAAAACTTCGATTTTACAGGCCTGCAAGACGTCAGTTACTATCCATTATTTCCAATAAGGCCACAAAATATGAAATGAAATGAAATATTTAATGAAATACCTACAGCAACGAAAAAGTGGCGGCCATAATGGATGGCTCAATAACTAGCGAAAATTTGTCCAACATGGCTACAAGTACACTATAGATTTGAATAGACGATAAAAACAAAATGCTCTAACTATTTATAGTGAATAATGTTATATGACTTTTGCCATCGCCTTGTTCGGCGGACTTTTAGAAAATAATCCCTGTTCCAAATAAACGATTATGAATTCTTTAGAAGCAATGTAATGCGGTATGGCCGATGAGAATCATGACAGAGCATACAATGATTCACAATGGGCCTTGCTCACGCAGAACAATAGATATTCTAGCCTTTCTAGCCTTGCATTCAAGTGCTTGAGAATAAATTATGCGGGTTAAGCAACGGTTTTTATTCATATGACAATAAAAATGGCTTCCGTTTGAGTAAGGCCCATGTCTGCCACCATGTGAATATTCACACTTAATTCAAAGTCAAAAGCAAGACCTATTCGATTTTCGAATGTCTGTATTTTGCTTCCTAAGAATCATTGGAGCCTCCTCGTAGCTTTTTAAGATAAATAACTTTGATCTGCGAGTGCTAGGAGTTGGAGAAAATGATGTTGTAATCAATGTTTGCGCCAGAGGTGTCTGATAATGCTTCTACGGTCCCAATTGGCAGGCAGAACATTCTGTCCTTCACAACAGCTCGAGGAGCATGTTGGGGCACACGAGTTAGGACAGTTGGGGCTTGGGCAGGTTGCCAGTGGTGGTGGGGCACAGCATGTTGGAGAGCACGCTGGAGCGCATGTATTTGGGCATGAGCCAGGGCAGGTTGCTGCTTTACCTAGTGGACTTAGGCCGGGGGAACCATAATGTGCTGGGGGCACGTGCACCACTTGGGGTTGTGGGACTGTTAACAGAATGAAATAGATAATAATTAATAATAAATAAATGGGATTTAACAGCGGCACCTCCACAAAGTAGCTTTTCATCCACTCAATTGCAATTGAAATTTAGAAGTTGATTTTTGTTGAGGGAGGAAAACCGGGGAACCGAACAAAAGACCCCAAAGCACAGTAAAGAACCAACAACAAAATTATAATCACATACAACACCGAGTTAGTTGAACATTCAATTTTCCCACTTAAAAACGAATCCTCAATTCGAGTGCAGTGTGTATTGATACTTTAGATAACGATTTTGGTGTTGATGCCGGTAGAATTTGTCTATTGAATCTTACCTCCACAACACGTAGGACTGCATATGGGCGCACATGTGTTGGGACACATTCCAGGGCAGGTGCTAGCAGTTCCCATTGCTTGTAATCCCGGTGATACTGCATGTGAAGATGCTGGAGGAACATGGACAACCTGAGGAGCTGTTTATCCAAACGTAGAATTATGATTGGTGTTGTGTCTTTTTCTGGGGGAGGGGAGGGGAGGGTGAGAGACATTGTTTAAATCGTCTTTACTAAACGCTGTGAAGGAATTAATTCTGTGTCATCTGAAATAGTAAAACTATAGCCCAAGTAAATACTATAGTTTCATATTTAAGGTTACTGAAGCTCACGTCTGCGTGAAAGATGCCAGCAGCTATCTCAGCGCGCGCAATATCACAGCTCATCCAATCAGAATACTTTTAAACATTGGCTTTTCACGGTCACGGTTCAAYCCCACCGTGCATGTATCGTAGCCATAGGAAAATCAATTTACCTTGGGCCTCAAAATTTTACTATTTCAGACAACATGTCATTCTCATGAGTATTATTTTCTTTGTTTGAATTGTATCCATATTCAACCCCACCGTGCATGTATCGTAGCCATAGGAAAATCAATTTACCTTGGACCTCAAAATTTTACTATTTCAGACAACATGTCATTCTCATGAGTATTATTTTCTTTGTTTGAATTGTATCCATATTCATGTGTCTTCTCATGCGCAACCATTAATCAAAGAAACGATACTCTAGGGAATGTCACGTGGTCTGAAATGCGAAAAAATTACGTCCAAGGTAAATGGGTCTGTTTCCCATAACGACACTTACCATCGCAACATGATGGAGAACATGCCGGTGCGCAGGAGTTAGGACAACTAGCCGGACACGTGGCGGGTGCGTTTCCCATCGGTGCAAGCCCAGGAGATACCATATGCTGAGGAACATTAGGTTGGGGTTGAGGAGGAACCGGTAAAGCCATTACTGGAGGTGGGATGAAGGCTGGTTGAGGTGGAATGAAGACTGGTTGAGGTGAAGGTGGTGATTGGTTGGAGCAACAGGCATCGGAACAGCTTGGGGCACAGGACTGTGGGCAAGGCGCTGAACATGTTGCTATAACAAGGAAGAAAAGTAATACACACCACTTCTGATAGATTAATTGTCTTTAATGATCGGCTTCAGGATTGGGCTAGGAATAGAGAAGTCTAATAGTAGTCATTTTTTAAGACAAGACGATAGAAACATTTCCTTTGAAAAGAATAATTTCTTTGCGTTCAAGACCATTAATTTCGTCCTACAACATGGTTGTGATAGTCGTGCCCATCTGAGCAGTTTTAGTAAGAGTGGGGAACGATACGGCAGATTCAAAGCCGTACTGTAGACGTACCGTATCTTACCGTGACCGTAACTACGATGCATTACTGGAAATGCCGGGAAAGCAACATTTTAATGTTACGGTTTGTCGTACCGTGTATATATACTTCCCACTAATACGAAAAAAGCTATTGTACTTAACTTGTTTTTTGTCCACGTTCAAAAGAAGATCGCATTGTTATTTATAAACAGTATATACCCTTCAATTTGGAGGACAAAACAAAGAATTTGAATCACCTGAGAATTCGAAACCTATATGGTTCTGTCCTCCAAATTGAGCTGCATTCCGTCGTGCTGCAAGGGGTCTATTCCCTTGCATGTGACGTCAAAGAAGCTCAATTTGGAGGACAAAATGAACGGATTTCAATCTGCTGAGAATTAGAAAACCATTGTTATGTCCAACAAATTAAGCTGCAGTCCGACGTGCTGCAAGGGGTCTATTTAACTAAAGTACTTACGTGGTGTTGGGGGACTCTGTTGAGTGTAGGGACTTGTAGCATAATAAGGATTCTGTGTCATTCCATAACCCTGTGTTGAAGAGCCAAAAGGATCCGTCATGGATCCGAAAGGACTAGTAGTAGGTCCTGTGCAGGGATCTTGGCCTGCACAAGGATTACTTGCTGAGGGTGTTGCACCAAATCTTGGGAATGGAACCGCCTGGGGAGAAGCAGCTGGGCGGATGTAATACGTATCATTCTCTTTTTCCTCGTCTTCTTCTTTCCTGTAGTTTGTAGGTTTGTTGGCTTTAGGACTCTTGTCGTGGTGTTTCGCAACGTGTGGTTTTGGTTTTGGTTTTGGATCGTCGTCGAAGTGTTTGTGCGATGGCAAACAGCATTCGAATTTACATTTTTTGTCGCAAAGGTTTTGGCACTTTCGTATGCAGAGTGAGCCGTCCTTGACATGAGAGGTTTTATCTGCAGGCTTGTGGGCGGGCTTGCGAGCAGGCTTAGGAGCATCTGAAGAGTGATCGTGAGAGGTGGAAGGTGGTGGTGCTGGAATGTGCGCACCGGGAACCATAGGTCGGACGTTAAGCTGCACTGCCTGAGATCGGCAACACTCTTCATTAAAAAGAAGAAGAAAATTATATTAAAACTGGAAGAGGAAAAGTGTTTGTTTTACAAAAACAGTTTAATAYAGTCAACTTAATTATTTATATGACCAAATTTCATTTTCCGGGCAATTGGCACATTTCCAAAGAGGTTTTTGCAGTAATTTATACCACTGTTTTCATTGCTACGCTCTGATTGAGACAACAATCACGACAAGGAAATCGGGCAACATATTACCGTTCAACTAATAAATTGTTCGGTACCTTTGCTTACTCTGATTGAGACGGCAGTGTAAGTCCAAAATAGGGCTTCTGCACAACTTCATACCTCTATTAAGCGACCAAGCCCTATTAAGCAGCCACTTGAAAGTTTCCCATGGACCAAGAATAACCGCTTAATAGAAGTCAGAGTGCATGTCGTTTTAGTTCCCTACCTGGAGTATTAGCAGGGGCACAGGCCGGAGAACATCCTTCATTGCTTGCATACGGGTCATACGGTGAGGGATTCAGCCCGTATGCTGAAGGAGCAGGTTGATATGACTGTGGTGAACAACATCCCGGGTCGCAGTTAGGATAACAAGCTGGGTTGCATCCAGCTGGGCAGGCAGGAGGAAGAGCTGGTGGATTGCTTATTCCTGCCTGGTACTGGACGAGTTGAGGGAACATGTCGGGTGAGTAGTTGGGAGCGCTGAGGTTGCAACAGCTTCTCTTGCAGGAAGGAAGACAGAATTTGTGACAACCGGGATGACATGTCCATGCTTGGCCTGGAAACAAGAACGCTTACACTGACAATTTATTCTGCTGGGATGACACTGTGAAATAATGACAGTGTGCTTCACTTTAAGCTTTCGACTTTCTCTGGATTGTTGGTCACGTAAGAGGTTGTCACGTTCTACCGTTGTCACGGGCTTTTGGAACGCGTGACTCCAAAATATACAATTTTGATGCATCTGGTAGATTTTTTCTTTCGACACTTTTCGAAAACAGGTTTTAGAGGTTTGAACTTTTCAGTGAGGAACTGAAGACATATACTTACGTCCTAAGGGGTTTAAAACACCAAGATATCCTGTAGAAAAGGATTAGTATTAAGTGTTATTAGTGTTATAATATAAGTAAATTTTTTTTTCTGAGTGACTTTTATTGATGATCAGTGTACTTACGTGGACTGCGCTTTGTCAAAAATGCTTCAGTGTGGTACAGCGAGAATACAACTACACAAGCGATGAGTAGATTCATCTTGACTGATTCTCTCCTGCAGAAAGTACGAAAAGTTAAGTGCCATGCAAGGATTGTTAGACATATCTGGTTATGCCAAGAGAATATGGGCTGAATTTGGTTCAACCGTACAAATGGGTACGGCAGACGAAAGTACGTGTTGTTGCGGAGATTTGACTATGTATAAGGGCAGAATATTCAACCCCCATCAAAGGAAAACAAAAATAAAAAGGAAAATAACAAACAAAACCCGGATTCCCAGCTCCCTAAAATCCCTTTCATTTATAAATTTCCTTGAGTAAATATTTTCTTTCTTAAAACATTACCCTCTCTTTTTGACCCCACATCCCGTGTTAATAATGGAAGATTTCTCAGGACATTGCTACGCGCTGATCGACAAACTCTCGCGAGTTCTCTCTACCGCGAATCAAAAAAATATCGTTAGATTACTTGGTAAGAATTTCAGTCTTTCAGTAATGGACCTAGTCTACTGCCCATTAACCTGACGCCACTTTTGATTCGATCAGCGCGTAGCAATAAAAACAGGTCTTCAAAAAGAATCCAAGGCAATTGGTGTATACGAATGGCACTGCCAGATTTGTCAGTGTAGAAATATTGAATATGTTTGCTTGGCATATGATTCACTTACAAGGACTTGGCACTCAAAACGATGGGAAACTTGTTAAACGCTCAAGAACTTTGATTGTTTCGATGACATTAACTTGTTCAAGCGAAGAAAAATGACAGCCAGCAGTAAACACAGTCGAAATTATAAGTGAAAAATATAAAGAATCTATTAGAATAGTCTTTGCATATATGCTTGATTTAGTCTTCTCAAAATTTAAAATACGGTCTTTCCATTTAAAACTGATACGATTGAGACAAGGCGAGAAAAAAGCAAGTTTTTGTAGTTGAAGTTGTAGTTGTTACGACATTACAGCCAAATTGACTTTCTTTGGTTTGGCTTGTGTCATAAATAAACTTGATGTTTTCTCAGCCCTTTTGGCTTCCTGATCCGATAATAAGATTCAGAACATTTAAAGCAACAACGGTTTAAATCCGAAGCATTTCTCACCTTATTCCCCTTGAAATTCAAGAGAAAATCTCCAGAGTTTCCCGTCTTCAAGATAGAGGAAGATAGAAGACACTCGACTTGTTCCGCTTCAGGAATTTACTCATAAAACACATCAAATATTCAAAGGGTCAGAGGAAACTACCCGTTGGCCAAACTTGCCTACACACGGTCACTTCCCTCCTACTTCAGTATCTCAACATTGAACCAAGAATTCAAATTTATAAACGTTCATATTTCAGTTTATAAGTTGATAATATATATTTATGTAGAGGTTTATTTGGTATTTAAGTTTTATTGGTTTTAGTTTAGAATTTTGTGTTGAATAGGAAAAAAAATTGAGAAGAATGATGTCATTGGGTTGTTATGCACTGAGAAGGTTGTCGTACATAGGAAGGGTCGTGGATGATCATGGAGGATTACGACCTCTTGAACAACAACCTTACTGCTAATTTCATTTAACTGACTTTGGCTTTGTTCTATACAATGACGTAAATAACTTTCTTATAAATCTATTAAAACGTTAGCAAAAATTAACACTGCCTAGCCCAAAGCCTTTGTGAACGACTGTAATATCATAATTGTAATAAATATCTCTATTCATGTTTCGTAATAGGCTTCAGATTTAAGCGCTCCTATCTCCTATCCAGTAGTAAAATTGAGGTCCATAGCTAGATAAAACGACAAGTCATCTTATCATTTCTTGTCTCGATAATTTTTAGAAAACAAATAAGAACGCTCCCAACGAGAAATGATCCCAGATTCCTTTGCGATACGACAATCTCCCCAGTCCTAAACGTTCCTTAAGAGAATAGAAGAGCAAGACTGTCTTTTTAAATGAAATGTCAACCTCTTGGTACCCGAATACAGCACTTGAATTTACAAGAAGGATCACAATGAATGAGACATTTTTTATCACAGGTAGTTCCTTTCTCCATCTCTTCTTTCGACACGTACAGCTGATTCTCTTTTGAGCCCAAGATGCTCTTCTTGGATCCAGTCTCAGCTATTTTCTTGGCTGCCGCGACCTCCATTTTGTTGATCATGTGGCGGTTGACGCCTATTGGTCTTTCTACACAGCAGGCTAGGTTACATGATGGTAGACAGCGGTGGATGCATATCTCTGCGCATGCGCCAGATCCTGACATGAAAAAAACGCCAGGGAGAATAAATAATAGAACAGAATGTGAGTAAAGTGTGTTCTTAGAAGTAACTATATTTAATCATTAGTAGTTAGTTCCGTCAGTTCCAGTTCCACTGCTATCAATGAAAGCCGACTTTATCTCTCTCTAATTTTGGGTGGAAATGACGTCAAAGCCGCCATATTGCATAATTTTATCTGTCAGTGCCAACTAACATGGCGGCCATTGTCCTTGCGCATGCATATAACGTCATATAGCTACTATATTTGGTGATTTTACAAAAAGATTTGGTCTTGGTGTATTTTGTTATGTCATCTAACATGGCGGCCATGGCTTTTTACCCATGTGCATGTTAGTGGAATGATTGCGCGCCATCATCATTAATCAGTTGTTCAAAGCTTAGCAAGGTAATTGCTCACTTTTAGCACGTCCAGCTTATGATAAAGACTTACTTCTAAATCTTGTTTCTGTTTCCGAGCTTCTTTTATTAAATGCCTCTAAATCTGGGGAAAAATTTAGAAAAATTAGCTTAGGCCCTACTTTCCCATTGCGCACAGTGAGAGATCAGATTTGGTGACGTCATTAGACCTCTTTACCTTCTTTATTTGTTATCTCATTTCAGACCATGCGATGCAACTCTAGGGAGTCGATTCTTTGATTTGTAAATAATTTAGCCACGATGTTCGACAAGAAACATTCTCAGGGGAATGTCAATTGGTCTGAAATGGGCAATAGTTCCCTTCACAGTTCCCTGCGCCATCTTGAAAGGTAGCCGTGCCTTTGCATCGAAGTGAGACAAACGGTGAGCTTGCAATGATAGAGACATGTGAATAATTGTCCAAGGTGTCTCTATCAAGCTCACCGTTTGTCTCACTTCGATGCAAAGGCACGGCTACCTTTCAAGATGGCGCAGGGAGCTGTGAAGGGAACTATTAAGGTAAACGAAGGTGAAGAGGTCTATTGTGAACCCAACTATCCTTGGCCATTATTATAAACCACGTGCTCTGTAGTATACCTTTCTTTAACTCCTGGTTTGTTATATTATGAACTGTCTTAGCATGCAACGTCATGTATTTGTTGTATGTTGAAGTAAACTCGTTCTCCATTTTTTGTATGTCTTTAACGAATTGAGTCGTTGACTCTCTACTGTTAGAATTCATAGCTAGAAACAAAAACATTGCACGTATATTGAGTGGTGAGATCGACTCACTTTCTCTCTACCTTCTGTCTCTCTCTCTCTTTATATAGGTTTTAGTTTAAGAAGAACACGGATGATCAAACAACCACTCTCACACCATGCTGAGCCCTGTTATTCTTACTGCGCAATGCTGCGTCAAGCATGCGCAGTAAGATAACACGGCTCTGGGTTCGTGAGTGCTCACACACTTTAAAGCGACTGAGAAATGGTAATGCGCATGTTCGAAAAATCGATAGCAAAATGGTGGACGCCGAATTTAAATTATTTTCATGCATTTAATTTTAGTTTATTAAACTATTTCTGCAAGAAATAGCTATAATCTACCTAACTTATAAATCTCTGTTTGGATGATCTTCCTTATTTTAATAATTCTTGAACCTAAAAATTTTCCCTTACCTTGAAAAGCCTTTGTATGTTGTAGTGCTTGTAAATAATAAATCTGTACTAAAATAATGACCAGGAGTGCTTGTGATTTCATGATGTTATAGAAAACCTGAAAATGGTATAAGTTAAGGGTAAGTAATAGAAACTATCCGCGCTAGAGCTTTAATGGTGGTTAAGACTGGGGCAGCTAGAACTACATGGTGGCCATATTGGAATTTATTTAAGCAAGGCGGCGATGAGAATCATCTGCAATTACGAGCCTTTTGTATGAAACGACTGAAGAAGGGGGCCGAAACAGATGTCCACGGTTTCTAGTTGAGCCGGCTCATTTTTTACGCGACTTGAAGTTGTGAAAGGCCCATTGGCCCATTTCTTCAGTCGTTTCATACAAGGCTCCTAATTTACCTATTACGCGTGTACGTTCTTATGCAATCAACTCGCCACGGATTGGCATGAAAAGGAAAAGAGACAGAGAGAATTTATGGGGGAGGGGTGGGAGGAGGAAGGCAGGTACTGTTAACGTTCAACAAAAAGGCAAGTATCGTAAAAATTAGACACCTTCAGAGGAAGGATTGCTCGTTATAATACGTTGCTCTGTTACAAAAATATAACGCTGTAAAGTAAATCCATGAGAAAGTCTCTTCACTGAAGCTGTATAATAGTGTATTCATCTATGAGTATATGATATCAAGAGACCTGTCCCAGCCTTTGATTTTAAAGGAAGCTTGGCTGAATCGGTCATCGATTGATTGTCTGTTAGAATGCGCTATAAGCATGTACAGAAAAATCAATAAAATTATGTAAGTTGAAACAGTACTTCATAACTTGAAGCGTTAACGTTCTAGTTAACAGCATATCATTCAAGTAGCTTCCTCTTTTGTTTTTAATGGGACGAATTAAGTTGACATTGAATACGCTGTAACTACAGACATCAGACTATCGTCACTGAGAAATTATTTACTAGTCAACTAGTATACTTCAAATATCCTTTTCTTACCTTAGGATCGAGATGAATCCCTAACGTACAAAGGCAAGTTTCCTCTCGGTGTTAAAATGGATGCTTTATTGTTTGCTCTCTCCCTTCTCTTTCTTCGCGTCTGACGATATCACTGTTGCCGTTGAATGACTACTTAAAGATCTTCACTTCGAGATTTGGGTTATTAATGATTAATGATGAATTGAACGAAACAACTGAGTGAATGTTATGGTTGTCTTATGACTCGCTTGATCGTCAAACGTTAACTTATGAAGTGCGATTGCAAATCCATAAAGTTCTTTCTAAATACGTATACTAAGATTATTTGGTTTACAATTTTGAACTGAGGATTGTATAGTCGCGTTTTCTTGTTGTGTTTGCATTGACAAGTTACATTTAGACAAGATAGAGATTGTATTTAGGATTGACGGGTGATCAGTGAACACTAATGACACCTGAAATGCCACCGGCGATAAAAACCATAAACAACAAGCAAAGTACGGGCAGTAAACCCTTGATTAAAAATTTATTATGACTTTAATACAAATTTTCCATGCACAAAATAGGGTACAGACGACGTGCCACTTGCCGTGACCGTGTCATGTTCGATCGAGTATTGTCATTGGTTGTGCAGCAATTTCATGCGCTGTGATTGGTTAAGAGAATGACGTCAAGTCCATTATCGACAGTGCTATGCCTTTTCTCAGTGATACGAGTGCTCTATTTTAAGTAGTTTGCCCTAACTTAGGAAATGTGGAACTGTGAAACGGGTACGGCACACGGTAACGTATAAGGTAAAGTATACATCATCATCATTATCATCATCATCACCCTCACCCTCACCCTCACCCTCACCCTCACCCTCACCCTCACCCTCACCCTCACCACCACCATCATCATTTTTATTATTAGTGGAAAGTAAGAAGCCTTTGATACAGCACGATCAAGGCTGCCTTTGCAATTAGCCTACAGCCATGATTAACCATTAGTTCCAACACAAAGACGCACCGAAAAAGAAACAAAATATTTCACGTTTAATTTTATTAAGAATCATAAAACACACAGCACTTGAAATAATCTGTAACATTCACGAAAAGTTTGACCTATTTTAGGTTACTTGTACGCCTTTTCTCACGCATGCATTTTGTCGCTGTTAGTACTAATATTAGTGTCATTTTTGCTTAGTAATACTTAGCGGTATTTGCATTAAACTAGATTAAATTTAAATCTATAAGAAGATGTTCTTGTAGACGAGAGCACAATGAATAGCTTGTGTTGAGCTTTTCTTCATGACGAGGTTACATTAGTAATGTCGTTTGTGATGTCTGTGGTGCTTGCTCTTCTTTGTCACAACTCTGTGATAATCAGAAACCGACGAAGTGGCTGCCTTCTGACAAATCTTGCGCCCGAAAAAACTATCCAGAGAAAGTAGGAAAAAAATCATTTGATTTAATAAGAAAAGGTTAAAGAAAACAAATATTATTTACAGTAAGGGAATGACATGTAATATGAAAATAAAAGCAATGGATTCGGTCCTTTCATCCAACAGAACCATGGTGCATAATTGAGCAAAACAAAACAAGCAAAACACATGCCAACAACAACAAAAGCGCACACAAACGACAAAAAAAAAAAAAAACCAAACAAGCACACAAACAAGCACGACACACGATAGTAAAAAACAAAAAAAACAACAACAACAAAACAAAAGCAACAAAAACAACAACAACAACAACAACAAAATACCAACCAACTAAAACGAAACAAGCAAAAGATTAAAAACAGGAAAGAAACAAAAACGAAGCAAAACTTACCCCACAGTCCTACACACCAAGCTGCCCTGACAAAGCTGACTGTCTTCATCATTCTCGTCCTCAAACACATCGAGCAGGCGTTTTCTACCACAAGTCACTCCTTCTTGTAGCTTTGCAATGCATACCTTGGAATATCGACTGATATCATTCTGAGGGAAGCAGCCAGCCTCTTGTCCTGCACTAGAATGGCAATCTTTGTGGTCATCGCAGAACGTTCCTTAAATATTACATAGTGTGTTAAAATAAGTTCGAGAATATGATAGACTTCTTTAACTTGGGGATAATGCGGTAGTTTCCCATCTCAGACAACCTGTCATTTCCCCTGAGAATGAAGATTCTTCGTTTGAGTCGTATCCATATTCTTCTCGTGCACAACCGTTAAACAAAGAAATAATACTCTAGGGAATGATTGGTGGTTTGAAATGGGGAAACATTACGCTCAACGTAAAGAATTCTATAGGCCCCTTGTACGTCGGAATACAGCTCAATTTGGAGGACATTACAATAGGTTTCCAATTCTCATTATATTGACATTCTTTTGTTTGCTTCCAAATTGCGCTGCTTTGATGTCGGATGCAAGGGGTCTATAGAGTGTGTGCAACCACGTAACTCAAAATCCCTTSAGATAGGAATAACAATGAAACAGCCGCCATCTTGGTCGATCTAACGAGAGAAGCTAATGAGAAATGCTTTGTTATCGTCAACCAAGATGGTGGCTATGACGTAACATGCACATGTTCTATTGCTGAATTCTACTAACTTGACGTCATTTGAATGTTCCTTAGCTGAGTATACTGGGATTGTTTCTGGGAGGGAGGAAAACCGGAGAATCCAGAGAAAAACCATTGAATCAAGGGAGAGACCTAACAAACTCTACTAACATGTGATGCTGAGTACAGGAATCAAACCCAATTTAGACCCAGGAGAAAAACCCTCGAATCAAGGGAGAGACCTAACAATCTCTACTCTCATGTGATGTTGAGTCTACTGAGAAATCAAATCCGAGACCTAGTCAGAGGTGATAGGCGAGTACACTACCGCTACGCGACCCTTGATTCCCCTATAATATGCTACTTACCCAAGCCACCAACATCAGAGTTCACGATACACTTTCCCCACGTGCACTGCAGGTCTCCTGATTTCTTGGAGCATTGATCTTTCTGTGAGCATGCTTGTCCTTTGCCTACTTGTTTCTTACAAACTCCAAAAAAGTTATCACAGAATTGCTCTGCCGCGCAGGGCTTTTTGTCTGAACATTCCTAGGACAACAATCAACAAGAGAAGAAAAGTTAGAGCAGTTTTTGTAAGCAACGATACGCCGAATTATTCGCAACCGGCGTACCGCATCTTATTGTAGCCATAACTACACGTTGTGATTGGATGAGTTGCTGGAAAGACCATAAAAAGCAATTTCAATGTTACGGCATGTCGTACCATGTACGTGCTGTAAGTCAGTACCGTATGTTTCCCACTCCATTACGATAACCATTCTTATGGGAGAACATTTCAATGTTACGGCATGTCGTACCGTGTACGTGCTGCGTAAGTCAGTACCGTATGTTTCCCATTCCATTACGATAACCATTCTTATGGGAAGCAATTTCAATGTTACGGCATGTCGTACCGTGTACATGCTGTAAGTCAGTACCGTATGTTTCCCACTCCATTACGATAACCATTCTCATGGAAAGTCATTTCAGTGTTACGGCATGTCTTAACGTGTACGTGCCGTCACTCAGTACCTTATGTTTTCTAGGAATTTCCTCTCGCTATAAAAGCTGTTACATAACAAAATCAAATAAAAAATAAATAACTTAAACAAATGTGACTTTTGAATTCTATATTGAAAAGTGGTTTTAAAAAATGACCACACGCCATTGGTCTAGTGAGCAAGTCAATGGAGTGATGCAATGGAGAAAAAAGAGACAAAGGTCAAATCATTATGTCCATTAACTCGAAGTTTAAGTGCTTAAAAGCCATTAGATAAAGTCAAAAAAATAGCTCACAGTTCGGTGGACTGGCAGGTACCAGAGCATTGTTAGTTGCTTTCTCTGGTGAATTTTAAAAATTATGGGAGGTTCCAAGCGGCAGGAAAAACTGAATATAAAAATATTCCAGGCTTAAAAGCCCATTTGGAAAAATTCAAAGAAATACATAGCTCATGGTAGAGTAGACCAACAGGTACCGGATCTTTCTTTCTAACTCTCTCTGGTGAATTTTAAAAACAATGAGAGGTCCTGAGAGGTACGAAGCTGGATGACGAAAGATAAATGAAGTGAACTATTAAACTCCAGTTACTAATAAAAATGAAATTTTTGTTTTGCGAATTTTGGGCATTTTTGCGAATAAAAAAACTAACCCCGTGCTTTGAAAAGGTTTTGAACACTACTACCACTACCAATAATAATATAACGTTGTTAGAGACGCATTATACAGTGAAGTTACTCTCATGACAACAAGAATTGCAAGTGTGTGAATTAATATCTTACCTTACTAGAGTCATCATTGAAACCTTTGAATCCACCAAATACGCTAAACGGCCTGAAGATACTAAATTGAGTCTCCTTGATTTGTGGCAGTGTGATATTCTTTCCTGTCCCATTCTTGGCCATCGTTGTTACCGATTTGATAACCTTCTCAAACACCTGAGGATTTGTTTTGTTCCCAGAAGTAGTCACTGAGGTAATAGTGTAGGTCTTGTATGGGCCGTGCGTTGAGTTAAACGTTTTTGTTTTGGTCTTCAGTTTTGCATCTTTTCCATCGTTAAATGTAAGTTCAGATGGCTTTACATTGTCTTGTCTTGTCAGTGCCTCACCTCCGAATACAGGGAAGCGCATAGCGAAGAGAGGAACGCGAAATCCTGTGAACATATTGTCTTTTGGAACAGCATCGTGTTTTTGCTTTTTCTTTTTTGCTTGGACGTTGACAAACGCCAAAAGAAGTACGAAAAAAATTGCAGTTTTCATAGTCTAAAACAACACCGTTTATCTCCGTAAGTACACGTGTTACTGCTAGCAATACTATCTTCAAATTCTTCAGGTAAATATCGAAAGATCTCTCTTAAATACCATTGGTTCATGGTTTCCACAGGTGGTTTCATACATTATTCATAGAAAATGAGCTATTTACCTATTTACCAAACGTGACTATTTTTGAAAAGTCTAATGAGATTTGATCACTACAAGACACTCGAGGAAAAACACAAAGCCCTTTTTCTCTTGTAAGTCGAAATAAATATTTGAACAATAGTTGTGATGGTTATATAAATGAAGTACTAAAAGCAACGAAGATTGTCCAATTCTTGCGCTGATAAAATAAATGGATATAAGTCGAATGGAAATGCATGGGAAATTAGAATAAGATTTAGGTCACTGGAAATGGGAAATAGAAATACCAATATGG
>NW_022258171.1:274838-289531 GCF_009602425.1 Actinia tenebrosa
CCCCCCCCCTAAAATTTTGGCTGGATCCGCCCTTGAGAGCGATTTTCTACAATTTCATGCATACTTCTTTCGATTCCGATTCGGTAGACTTGCCGCAAGTCGACCTCTCTTGTCTCCCTGGGAGGTCCTTACGAAGTGATAAACACAGGAAGCCCACGCCACGCCTTCAGATAAAACAAACATTTGCCAGGTCATCGCTAAATACATACACGAAAATCTTTCTTCTTTCTAAAAGCGACAATAATATTGAAGTGGTGGGATATTTGGCGAAAATTTCCTTAGATGAGGTATATAYTTTTATTTAATAAGAATACTAGTTGTAAAAGACAACGTTTCGCTATTTTTATGTTAGAGTTTTAATTTCGAGACGAAAGGCTGTTACCAGGAATAAACATATATCGAGCCACGTAATAAAAATGTCTCCTGATATGATTGATTGCTTGATTAATATAAATGATTAAATTGAAATGATTAAATTGAATCATGGTGCTACTTGGTGCTATTTTTCCATTCATTTTATCGTCCGTGGAATTGTTTTTGGAAGGGAACTTCATTATATTTTYACTCAGGAGTTCAAATTTGAGAGAGGGGAAGGGAGGGGAGGGGATGGTGATCCAAAAAAAAGTTTATAAATTTTTCACTCACCCAACTGCTTCTTCTATAACAAATTATTCCTACAGGAAAAAGAAATGCCATCTTCGATCTGTCCCCTCTCTTACCCCGTAAGAGCGAGAGAGAATTTTTGCACCTGTCAATAACCTCCCGACCCCTCGTCCCCCTTTTGTAAACGAATATATATTCGCCCCATTCCTTTATCGCGTCCCAACAGATTTATTATTCGATATTGCAACAAATGGTGTTAGGAATCGTTCCGAGCTCTTGAACTTAAACCAAAGATAAGCTTGTCGAATCCTGATCGTGATTTCCAGCAAACTTACTTCGACATTTTATGGAGAAGTCAATACTTGAAAGTAATGACGTCAAAGCCAGAATCGAAAGTGATCCAGCCACGTTAGAAGGTAGAGGTGACTTTTACATTCATTTATTTACGAATTTACCATAATCTTTATTAAGGATGCAATTTACTATATTATCCAACTTATTAATTCTATCCCTTGAAGTAAGACGACCTTCGTAAAAATAACTTTTTCCACAATTCAAAAACAGTCCTGTATTACCTATGTAACCGGCGGCAAGGCGCTCAGCTATGAATCAGATTGCAAGTGGTTTTGACAAAAGAACAGTCCTGTATTACCTAAATTGATATTCTAGCGAAATATATCGTATCGAATTTACTATAACAAGACAACAATATATTTTGAATACAAATTACGATAACTATAATGTAAATGAGTAAAAACTTTCAGAAAATTACCGTAATGACCTCTGAATTTTATAAAGAATTTACGATAGAGAAAACCGCTTTGGTCCATGAAATAATCACACAGAATTAATTATTGATTATTTTCCAAAGTTGAATTTATTTATAATACAACATAAACACCTTGTCTAGCCGTGAGCTCGTAGCCCTACAGGATTTATATTGTTATATTAAAAGATAGGGTAATTTAATCTCCTTGGTCTAGACATAGTTAATACTTACTATGGTCTAGATATTGTTGACTTATATATATTATATATTATATATTATATATACTATTATATATTTTTATCTGTGATATATATATGCATTAATAAGATAAATGTATCATTATGTCTTCTGTGTGTAGCGGAGGGGAGGGTACGTAGGTGCTAATTGCGATAAAGAGGATGTCTAAATATTGTATATTCTGACACTGTCTTCATGAAATATCTGAAAGAGCGGAAGGTCCTAGAGAGGTCTATACATACAAATATACTGACTGATAGCCTGCGTATCTGGCTGCCAGCTACGCAGGCTAACTGACTTACTGATGGACAGATGGACAAATGGACAGCATGGACAGACAGACAGATGGACAGATGGACAGATAGAAGGATGAAGGAGAAGAATAATAATTTTCTTAATTTTTGTTTAACCATGCAAAGAGACAGGATCAGTACGTGTTGCCTCAGATGTGTCAACTGGAACACCCTCCATTTACAGTGTACCAGAAGAATCCAAAATAACTGAACACTTCATACCTGACAATGAAATAACAGCTGAGATTATTGACGTAGAGAGAATGCCAAGAACACATCCATTTAATCCCAACTTGTAAGTCAATCAAAGAATCACATTTAATTTTCACATACAAGCAAAGCATTTGACTTTATGTTAAACTGCCATGTTTCCTGATAGACAGGCATCATAAGATCATACTTAATAGAGGGGAATGGTTAGGAAACCCTTTTGTTATAAGTCTTTGTTCACTTTTTTCAAGGGTGACYGTGCACAATCCTTTGTTTTACCATTGTTGGCAATGGCTGAGTGAATAGACCAAAATCTTTCTTTTGGTTGTTAGTTCAAAATACTTAAAGATTTATAAGAGATATTTGAATATTCCTTACAATAATCCCATAGACAAAGTACATGTTTACTTATTTTGCAATTTCGGATGAGCTTAAATCAAACATTGTGCACGGGGTCACGGTCAAGACCGGTTCAACATCAAAAGCGAACAAAGACCTGATAACAATAGGTTTCCTAACCATTCCGATCCCTCTATTAATTATGATAAAATGAAATACTGCCTCGTTACATAGACCTGTTAGTTCTATAGCATGTCAGAATCTAGTTCAATTTCGAGGACAATTAACAATAGGTTTCCAATACTCATGAGATTGAAATTCTTTTATTTTGTGCTTGAAATTGGGCTGCTTTGACGTCATACACAAGGGGCCTATATGCAGATGCTGGGGTTCCTTTTGAAATGATTGTTTGTTTTGAGGGGGAAGGGGGTAGGGTGATGCAACTTTTAAGTTGAAATAGAGTTTCTCCAGTACCAGTAGTTCATATCACCAATACACCTTTTTAGTTTGGGCATAATATTTTGGCATTTCATGTCCTTCTCTTGGGAATACAGTTCTTTGTACATCAGTTATCCATATCTGCTATTAAACAAAGAATTGATACTCAAGGGAATGATACATGGTCTAAAATGGGCAAACATAATAATATGCCCAATCAATAGAGGTCTATTTACAGCCTGTTAGTGATTGGCTCCAGTGTGGGGTGAATAACAAAACTGTCAAATTATAAAAAGCTAAGGATTTATATGGCTTCCTCTTTATATATTTTTTCATATTCTATATTCCTTGTTTTTTATAACTCCGAGGATGGAGGGGTGCTGGTGGTTGTATGTGTGTGTTACTCCCTCCCCTCCCCTCCCCTCCCAACACAAACACACACACTCCTCCCAACCTTCCTTTGCAGGGTCTAAAATATGTGTGAATAACTTATAGCATCTTTAATAAAATTAGACAAAGAGTTGTGTTACTGGGTGAACCCCCTCAAAATCCTAGATCCACCTCTGTATGCCACCTTCTTCCTTCTCCAAAAGTCTTTAAAATGTGTGATTAACTTATAGCATTTCATATAATTTTAGAGTAAAATTGACATGTGTTTCTGGAGTGTATCCCCCAAACTCAAAATCCCAGATTCATATCTGTTATGCCACTCCCCAGACTCCCACAACCCCCCCCCTCTCTAATGCAGTCTCTTTTACTATGTTCAAAATGATTGCAAACCAGTAATATGATTATTGTACAGATACACCATCAGATTTAAGCATGGTGGCTTTGAATGGACTATTAGGCGAAGATACAAACATTTCCTGAAACTCGATGCTGAGCTCTTTCTGTTAAAATTCGACCCTCGAAGACAACTTGCTCCAGCATCGCGTGGACAACGCCATCTACCGAGACTGCATCTTCCTCACAAACCAGACCCTTTAGCAACAACTTCTCACATGGAGGATCGTGTGAAATCTCTAGAAAAATACTTACAGGTAAAGGTCGATTTTCAGAGCTATTTCAAAAAAAGGTTTGTGAAGATTTTGTGGCATTTTGCATACCAAACCTGAAATGCACTATGGGTCATGTCAATACAATGTGCAAAAAGTCATAACGATAAGGAATGTTCGCAAACTTTGTCTGCACGTCTTTCCAGCATGATGTCTTCTTGTGACATTATTTACCGCTATTTGGGCATTTGAGAATGTCATGGAAACATCTTGATTGACGTCCGCCAAAATTGACCTACTTCTTCCTCGCGAAGACAATACTTTAACTCACTACTTAACTAGCTAGACTTTTTTTGCAACTCGTTTTAACTGTGTATTTAACGGGGTTTTTGCAGATGGTTTTGGACAACAAGGAGTATCGTAACCACAAAGAAACGCTCAACTTTATGGAAGTCAGTCATCTATCCTTCATGCATGATCTTGGAAGCAAAGGAAGGTAACTGGGGAACTTCTTTACTTATATTGATTACAAATGCCTGTTTCTAAGAGAAAATATACCAAGAGAAGGAATCCTCGCGCCTTATCATGGGTACTTTGTGATGCTATTTGTAAAATATTTGATGCTATTTTTAGAATTATTCATTTGATCGCTTTTTTTTGCACGTGCGTACTGCACTCTACCCTGTTTGCTCATGTTTTCTTGTTTTTTTTTATTCATTTAAAAGGCGTGAGCAAATAGCCTAGAGGTCGCGCCCGTAGCGCGCTCTATCAGATTAACAAACGATGGCAAATGTGATTCTAAAATAGCATCAAACGGTGCATATGATTGTTACAAGCCATGAATGCCAGATCGAGATTCCTTCTCTTAGTTCATTTTCTCTTGCTAGATCAAAGAGAAAATGAACCACTGGTTCTCACTAGTGACAAGCAGAAGCAACTCCATATGTTATTCAAGCGACGCAAGCATAAGAACGAAATATCTTGTTTTTCTTGCGTTGGCTTGCGTTTGCGTCCCAAGTAAGAACCAGGCTTATTGGAGATGTTGCATGTATTCAGCGTTCCTGGTTTATACCATATGTTTTAAAAACCTAAGACTTTGCATGCAACTCATTGCGGATGTTAATTAAAGTAAAAGCCGATTTTACTTCACATGCGGCAACTACGCGCAGACTGACGATCCCTCTCGTCGTGTGTGCTCGTCTTATTACAGGGGCGGATCCAGTAATTTGTTCAGGGAGGGGTGCACTGCACAAAGTTAACCCAGGGAGGGGTGCACCCCTTAGAATCAAAGGCAAAAAACATTAGTTTGCATTGATTATCTTCAAAGTAGGGGCACAGAGTTGAACCAGGGAGGGGTGCGCAACCCCTGCATCCCTCCCTTAGATTCGCCACTATATTATAACTGGGTTTCAACTGATAAACTTCTTTGAATCTTATTATCTGCTCCAAATGGGGATCAAACACTGACCACCATGTGCCGTCAACCAGAAAGAATTCTATAAAAAAACTTGCGATTCCGGCAGCTGTTTTAAAAACGAGCAAGAAACTGCGGCGAGTTTTGAATTTGAAAYTAATTAGTGAAAACATTTTGTCGTTTGAAAAAGCATCTCACGATTAGTAAGTCTGACAAATTTGAACGTTATTCAGTAAAAAGAATCAGAATTACGAGCTTTTAAAAATGTCGAGGATTTACAGATAATATGTAATTGGAGAATTGTTATTTTGTCTCGTGTTTTAACGCTAAGAATCGCCATCGTCGTTGGAGGGGACAAAACAACAACAGCAAAAAGAAAACTGCGAAAAATTGTATTTTTTTTAAACTAAGAAAATCAATATTAAATAGCCATTAAATACTGTATATATTTAAGGATAAAACGCGCGCACATACATATCTCTGTACTGTCAGTTATATAATTGTGAGCACGAGAGAAGCAAGCTGTGGAACACGAGGCGTAGCCAGTGTTTCTCTTGCTTGCTGAGTGCTCTACAGCTCCCAGAGCCAGGAGAGTGTTTTTATCACAATGCAGAGACATAAGCAGCCGTTTTAAAATCTACAAAGATTTTCGCTGTTGTATCACAGCGTGGGACAATCACAACAGAGCTAGGCTCCAAACTAAGTGAAAGCCCAAAGATCGAATTAGAATTTAGAAGTTGATTTTTGTGGAGGGAGGAAAACCGGAGAACCCGGAAAACCCTCGAAGCACAGGAGAGAACCAACAAACAATTCTACTCATATACGACATCGAGATCGGCAGGACTCGAACTCGGGTTGCATTGGTGAGAGGCGGCGCATTAGCAGCGCACGCAACCGGTGCTTCCCTAATAATAATGTCTCCATAAAATATTTTACGATAAATTAACACCGATTTATAAAAGATTGAAAACTAGACTAGATATATCAGAGCTATTAATTCAGCTGTAGAGGAAAATTAGCCTAAATTCTCATTGTTCTTCGCCTCTCTGTCCCCATTATCCCATTATAAACGACCTCTGTCATTATTTCAGTTTTCCCTAAAATTTCCTACTAATTTACCACTTTTAAAAGTCGTCGTTTTAAAAGCATCATATGAAAAAGCTGTCAATTAGAGCTTTTTTTGTTCCTCTTAATTCCTATAATGGACATTGGAATATCTGCGTATTTAGCTTTTTGTTAGTATAAATCTTTGAGCTACTTCCGGACAAAATTTGGACCATTTAGTACAGAACCTGTGCATTATTATGGAAGCCACGGAAGTGAGGATCAAGGTCACGTTACCACCTAGCCTTATTTCAAAAAAATTCATCCTAGAATCTTAAGCTCTTAAAGTTATGTGGGTATGCAAATTTTGGTACGGATTGAGTAAGAAACGACAACATAAGAAAAATAAAATGGTTCTAGCCATAAATGGTCTTTAACCCAGGCCTTAACATACTCGAGATGTATATCCCAATAATATCTATCCTAATAGATAGCCTTCTCATGTCCAATCCCAAATATCTATTAAAAATTCTATCCCCCTAAAAAACTATATATCCTATTTTATAGTACACTCAACAAAAATTACTCGACTCTGATTGGTCGAGAGGAGTACAATTATAGCGTTAATTGTTCTCCGTAGGAGTATCGAATTAAGTCGCTATGGCAACACGGCCAAAACAATGTCAAAACAATTATTTTCTATCATTTTGTACTTAAAAAACATATAAATAAAATTTTAAAGCCGTCAGAACTAATCTTTTTTATGCATTTCAGTTGCGCGATGGACTGAAAATCGGCCTCCAAATAGACAAAGATGAACGGCGTCGCTTCGCATTTTTTACTGAAATTTTGTTGAGTGAACTATAAACAAAAAATCACACGATCTTCTCGTACAATTTGGAATTAATAGACACTCGTAATGTTTTGAACATTACTCGTGTCTATTAATTTCCAAATTGTATTCGAGATCGTGCGATTTCCTATACAAATACCCTGCCATATCCCGACCTATCTTTCCTTTATATAAATTATCCAATAAAAAATATTAACGGTTTTTTACAGTTTTTTTATTCAATTCGCACACTAATACATGAATTTTATGAATTACATTTTTTCTAAATTAATTGAAATAAATAAAAACTTAAAATAAACAGTATAGTACAAAGTTCATGTCATTTCTTCAACGACATAGTAGCTTTTTCAAGACACCGGTACGTATATATCTCAAGCGAAGAGAAAATATCAAAGGATTTACAAGAGATTGCAAATGGACAAATAGTACGAAAATATGCTGGGAAATGTATCCAAAGTCATTAGACCACTCTTTTCCCTTCACGACTGCTATGATTTTCACAATAAACAAGGGACAATAAAACAGTACAGATGCCAAGACTACGAACCCTAATGCGAATATTCGCTTGAATTCCTTGATCTTCGCTGCGCTCGCTCCTTGAATTGATGCTTGGACTGCGTTAATGGCTTTGATTTGTCGGAAAGTCGTTCTGCTTACTTTGGTAAGACAAGCAAAGATTATGATGACGCTACAACCGAAAATCGCAGGAGCAGGAATTTGCCTAAGGATATAGGAAGTGTCTGATGTCAGTCTACCAAAGATGAGAGAAGATGCCACCACGAGCCAGGCTACTGCTGTTACTGTCGCTACCTTCTTGGTGTTGACTTYGTTGTTATAATAGAGTGGATACTCAATGAACAAGTATCTTTCCACGCTGATGATCATGAGCGTTACGTTCGACCATCCAGCAATAACGAGTCCAATAACTGCGTAGGCAACTATTAGATTGCAAACCGTAGAGCATCCAAGCAATATGCAAGAATTCACAGTTACAAAAACAGGGCATTGAACAAGACCTACAAGCAAATCAGCCAGAGAAAGGATTACAATCAGCTGGTTGTAAATGACGGATCTTAGTCTTTCATGCTCGAGTAATGTCCAGGTCACTAACAAATTGATAATGATTATGGGAAGGGCGAAGATGCCACTGATTGCACTGACACTTATATCCATGTTAAGATGGTTGTGGCAGCAAAACTGCTGGTGTTTCGTGGATCAAACTCTAGTGTTACTGGACATTTTTGACCAGTCGCAGGATATGTGGTACCATTTACTGGCATTTTTAACTACCTCAATATTTTCTAGCGTTACGCTCCCACGGCCGACCCGCGTACCAACTGAATAAGTAGTAGCTTTGCCTTGGTTTTATCATAGTTATGGAGCTCCATTAACTATGGTTTTGTTGATGCTTTATATATTGACAAGTGACAAGGGTTCCTGTGTGGACCATAGTTAATGGAGCGGAATGATTTGGAAACTCCATAGAACAAAGATGTTATTTTGCGTTTGAGGTTGAATCGTACCATCACGTGGTACTGGCCGTGCACAATGGACCAAAACAAGGATGGCTAAAAATACTCATTTCCTTATTATTTTCATGTATTAACATTTTGCCAGTAAAAACTTGTATTCAATGACCAAAAACCATRCGGATAAATATTTCCGCGCAGATACAGTTGAGTTACTAGATGATAAGTAAGAAAGCATGGAAAAGGCGATTTCATTTTCAATAAACAATTAATCTTAATCACATATGATTAATTAATAAATGATAACTATCTTTAGACGTTTGTTTTGGGGAAAGAAACTCCTATTTTCTCGAATATACTATGAAAAAACGGAGCAACGTTTCCTTCTCTGTGCACGGTCAACGTCATATAACAAGGGATAAAGTCGAACAAAAGCATAGAACAATAGGTTTCCCAACCATTCCGCTCCATTAACTGTGTGTGTGGACTAATGGCGGTTTTTCAGGAGTTGCATTAGGCTTTTTTTTTTCTCCAGAAGAAAGGAAAAAACATTTGTGATTTTCATTTCCTGTTCTGTTGTGTTAAGCCTGGTTCTCATTAGCGATGCAAGCCCACGCAAGAAACGCAACCCCACGCAACTCCACACAAACAGACTCGACTACTCCATGTTCTCACTATGGAAAGAAGCGACACAAGCGCAAAAGAACTTAAGATTTTGTTTTTCTTGCTTTGGCTCGCGCTTGTGCTTATGCTTGCGTCGTCTAGTGAGAGACTGGCTTTAAGAAGCATACCATTTTTTTTCTTTCAATGGAAAACAAAAATTTTTAGCGATTTTTTTTATCTATGATTTTTAACTCAGGCGGGCTTCCTGTGCTTGACTGAAATTTGAAATTCCATTGCAAAAGTGGAGGCATTTTGTTTCATTTCTTTTATATCCTTTTTCTCTAAATTAAATAGGGAAGGAATGATTAAAAAAAGGTCTGGCGGTCATCGATTCCCGAGAGGCTGTTGTAGCTGCAGTGCCGCCCTGTCTTGTGGTATCTGGACTAAGCGGTAACTATGGAAACTGAATGTTCTTGGACTGAATTCATTTTATTACCGCTGTACTTCTTGTTTACAGACTCACTTAAGGTTAACTTCGTTTCAGCGTCAGAATATTCACAAATATCAACTGTAAAGCAAAGAAAGCACAACTTCAACAATACAAACACTCTAAAATGGACCCTTCTCAAAGTTATTTCGGATGTGAGGCTAATATATAAAGAAATCACACTTCTTCTCGGTGGAAGAATTAACATAGGAACAACGTAGCATTTTTGAATTTAAAAAATTATTTGCAAAAGGAGACGAGTTTTTTGCTGTTTACCCCTACAACGTGGATATCTGAAAAGATCTTTCATGTACATCAATTTTTATTTTTTGTTGAAGTGGGTTTTTCCTTCTTTAGGTGGCTTCTAGTGAAGGACAGCTTCGTTGCTTACATAAAGTAAGTATTGTCACAGCCTACATTTATGCCTCAGGTCTCTCTCTTGGACGACCTAGCCTATGATGTGCAAATAAATCACCCTTGTTTTACGGGAGAACCTACATAGCACTCAGTTGAAGTCAGTTAATTTAATGTATTCAGAAAATTTTATTCTATYGTATTCTGTCGTTGTCCTTATATATCTATTGTATTTGGTGTGATTCATTGTATTTCTTTGAATACATTACATCAACTGCCTGTTAGGTAGGCTCTTCCAAGCTTCAACATGAGCCTCTAGCCTGTCTCGAATGACTGAGTAATTACTCCCTGCATGTTTGATGTAAAATAGATTACTTTTTTTTTTGAAATTATTACAAATTACATTAAGATGATTTCTCGTAACTTCTAACCACAGCCCCAAGACGAAACAGGTGAATGGCGTGATCCTGATAGACAGGGACTTCACGTTCAAGTATGGTAGTAAGGAAACAGCTGTTAGACACGGACTGATAATCAGGAACGAATCAAGGTACGTAACTGGTAGAGTATAGAGCAGTTTTCGCATAACTATGAAAAGCCGTAAGCGTGCCGTACCGTGACCGTGATGTTTTCTAGAATTTTTATTAATTTAATTGGCTGATTTTTTTYCTCGCCAAATGTGATTGGTGCGTTTTCACTCACGTGACAAGGAAAACATATTGGTTCACAAAACAACAAAAACTTTCTGTGCAGTTTTTTTGCATAAAAAAAAGAGTTCAATTAATACTTCTTTTTACAGTTCATTTCAGTGACCATGAATAATAGTTCCAAGGCGAGGTTGGAGTTGCCGCGCAAAATAAAAAGTATAGTTATATGACTGTAAAAAGGAGTATTCCCCTAGGATCGATAGAAAATGTATTGATTTTGTACACCAACATGACCGCTGTGTCGTCACTTGAATATTGAGAATGACTGTAAGACTTCTCTGAAATCATCACAAAAGCTGCAACAATAGCTTTACTGTGTAAATGATTGTTTAGGGATGACCATGTTGCTGTTTATGACGTACGTTGTGCTTTCAATCACCAGGGAGCTCCTTCTCTCGTGTTGGACTGACAGGAAAGCGAGGTATGTGCTGTATTATCATGATCATGATCACTATTATCATCATCATCATCATTATCATGCTCATCAACATTATCAACACCATCATCCTAACCACCACCACCGCCACTATCATCATCAGCAGCAGCAGCACCATCATCACCATCAGCAGCACCACCATTATCAGCAGCAGCAGCAGTAGCAGCAGCATCACCATCTTCATCATCACCACAATCATCATAATTACTACCATCATCGTCATCAGTACCAGATAATATCTTGTATTCCCGCCTACTGCACGACCGGCCTTTTGGCGTACGAACTTCATATAATTAGATACTTTATATCAAAAACATGCTATAGTCTTCCAAAATCCTTTCTACACTGTATTTCTTTAAGAAATATTTATTGCTTTTTTACTTTATTCCTTTCCTAGTGAATGGATGAGGTCGATAATAAGCGTGATGGCGGGTACTGGCGCTGAATGGATGAGCGAACAGCCTCATCAGTCTTTTGCTCCTGTTCGACCAGATTGTTTCTCCAAATGGTGTGTATAGGAGTGTGACTTGTGCGTAGTTTTGCCAGTGGAATCATAGTTTTTAATTCTTTCTTTCAGGTTTGTAGACGGCTCGTCGTACTTTGAAGCCGTCGCCTCTGCGTTGGAGAGAGCAAAGGAAGAGATATTCATATCAGGCTGGTGGTGAGATTTCAAACTAAATTTACTATAGACCTCTCTATCTTGGGCGTAATAGCTTCCCATTTCAAACCGTGTGTCATTTCCTAGAGTATCATTTTTTTGTTTAATGAGTGCGCATGAGAAGACACATGAATATGGATATGACTCAAACAAAGAATCTTAATCTCAAGAGAATGACACGTGGTCTGAAATGGGTAAACATTACTCCCAAGGTAAATTGGTCTATGAGAATAAATATCGAAAAGAATTTGATTCATATTAAACATAATTTAGTAGTGCAGCTGGCTAAGAATTCCTCCTTTGTCCTTGCAGGGTGACACCAGAACTTCATCTTCGAAGACCAATAACACAGGGAATCAGATGGAGATTGGATCAGTTGTTAAAAAGAAAGGCGGTCAGTAGTTAACCCGATTTTCTCTTCAACACATTATTATTGCACCGTCTAATCACGCTTAACACTGATCGAGGGTGGATTTCTCAGAATTATTTCCTTCCAATGATTAACCCAATTTCTATTTTATTTTTCAGGAGAGCGGAGTAAAGGTTTACGTGCTAGTATACAAAGAAGTCGAGCTGGCGTTGACTATTAATAGTGCTTATACAAAAACAGTCTTGAGTAGCCTTCATCCCAATATCAAGGTACTGAGTACAAAAGATTTAATATTCCCACTGCGTGGGTGCCTGTGTTTTACGTCTGGGGATGGGGACGCATGGTTACTGAAGCCAGTGACAAGCATCCAGYATAGGCAACCCAAGGAGCTACAGTACAGTATGCAAGAGACTTTTTTTTGCTTGGGCTGCCTGTGTTTTACTTCTGGGGATATGAGAAGGCGTGGTTTTTGATGCCGGTCATGTTACTCGACCCAACACCGCTCGCCACATACTAGTACAGGCAACCCATAGAGCTAAAAAACGTGGTAGGCCAAGAAGCGTATAACGAAAACGCAACGTTGTACCTTACTTTTCGAGATCAAAATGCATTCTACCCTCCCCTCCCCTCTCACCATTTACTGTGAACTCTCTTGTATGTATATTTGTCTTATCCTAGGTGATGCGCCACCCAGATCATGCGCCAGGCTCTGGTATCATTTATTGGGCTCACCACGAAAAGATCGTGTCAGTTGATCAAAAAATTTCATTTCTTGGAGGTAACCTTTTGCTAAGTTCCATGTGGTGACTGTCTATCAACGGTGTTTCTTTATCTTGGGCGTAATGTTTTCCCATTTCAGACCATGTGTCATTCCCTAGAGCATAATTACGTTGTTTAACGGTTGCACGATAAGACAACACATGATTATGGATACAACTCAAACGAAGAATCTTTCTCTCAAGAGAATGGTCTATAAAAGGAAAACATTTCGCTCCTGTTTCACGATGATCTCTCCTCGAAGCGCGCAAAGAATTATTTGTCAAATCGAACAGTTCCTAATACCCAGTCTCCTATTTCATGATATCTCACGGTAATCAAAATGGCGGCTGGTGACTAATTAAGACAAGACCGATTTTGCTTACTTTTACTGTATTTATGCTTTGTTTTTATTGATTGTATTTGCTGACAGGGCAAGAGAAAGCTTTTCTGGTACATTTAACATAGAATTTTTCAATGTAAAGTTATATTCCAGGACGTATTWAAAAAAAAAAAAGTTAACACGAAATACGACTCCATTTTGAAATTTATAATGGCAATTTTGGCGATGCAACAAAAAATGCTTCTGATTGGTTAATCATAGCAACCGAAGGTGCGTGCGCGAGATCAACTGGTAAGATATCTATTGTTTTTTGTTTTTTTTTTTCAGGTTTAGACCTTTGTTTTGGCCGATGGGATGATCCTTCTCATCGTCTCACTGACTTTGGTTCTGCAGCGCCATCAGTTGATAAATACTGGCATCTAACAAGCACGGTACGTAGTCTACTATTTCTATGCATCATTAGTATATGTACATGTTCTATATATTTCTTGGTGAGTGCATTTTTCGTACTTGTACGTATTTCTAACGTTGTCTCGGGGTCCGGAAGGGTATTCGCGGGAGCCGGGGAAACGGATAAAATATAGGCCGGGATCCGGGAAACTTGAAAATAATTTTCGTGATTCGGGATATTGGTATCGGCCGTGACTCGGGAATTGCCGAATTCAATATCCGAAAAACATGAACATGTTGAATTGGGTCGTCGCCATAAATATTCGCGGGACGCGGGATTTCGACAAAAGACAGCGCGTGATTCGGGATGATCCGGACCTCCCCCCTCCACCCCTTTCTCCCCCTTTCCAGACCCTGTTGTGTTTTATTGCGATTGGTTTACCTGTGGTCAGCCTTATCTGACCAAAAGGGTTCATCTTGAGGCTCAGACGAGAGAAGACATATAAAAGAAAAGAGAGCGAGCGAGGGAGTAAATGAGTCAGAGTGAGATAAAAGAGAGTTGTGGGAAGGAGGTGATAGAGAAAACGATGGAAAAAACGATGGAAAAAAATTCAAATCACTCTTGCCTATATTCGTAATTATTTTGTTGTTGTTTGTAGGAACACGAAATAGGCAAGATAGGCAATATATTAATGAGAAATGTAGTTGATGGAGAAGACCCAAGACTGCACCTGATACAGACAGGTGACACAGAAGACGGCGCACGTGGGACGAGGCTCTGGATTGGAAAAGACTACTCTAACCCTATCAAGAGAGACTTTTTTGCTATTGATAGACCATATGAAGGTGTGGAAATCCTCAATTCCTTCCTTCTATTCATGCATCCTTCCTTCCTTACTTCCTCCCTTCCTTCCTTCCTTCCTTC
>NW_022258171.1:292327-303998 GCF_009602425.1 Actinia tenebrosa
TCTCCTGGGTCTAAATTGGGTTTGATTCCTGGACTCAGCATCACATGTGAGTAGAGTTTGTTATTTCTCTCCCTTGATTCAAGGGTTTTTCTCCTGGGTTTAAATTGGGTTTGATTCCTGGACTCGGCATCACATGTGAGTAGAGCTTGTTAGGTCTCTCCCTTGATTCGAGGGGTTTACTCCAAGTTTTCATCCAGTTTACCTTCCTCCGCAAAACCTACTAGCGCTCTTTCAATAGTCCCCTTCACAGTCCCTGTGCCATCTTGAAAGGTAGCCGTGCCCGGCTTTGCATCGAAGCGAGATGAACGGTGAGCTYGTAATGATAGAGACCTTTTTTAAAACCTTGGACAATTATTCCAACATCGGCACGGCTTCCTTTCAAGATGGCGCAGGGAACTGTGAAGGGGACTATTCGATCTTTCAATTCGTGAGTTAGCCTTGCTCCGACTTAAATTAGATCAGTCCAGAGGTTGTTTTAGGGCTAGATGCGTGTGTTAAACATGACCAGGAAGGGTTTTGGAGTATTGGAAGTTCTGTTGTTGAAACCCATGTGAAACCATAGTTAATATGGTGAAACATTACCTTTTTTATTGCGCATTTTAGGGGAGATTGGCAGTCCTTCTGGTACATCAGTTGGTGCAATAACCCATTGGAATTATCGTTCAATTTGTCGTGGACAAGACTCATTACTTGCTAGAATATCACATAAAGGTACCATGAAACTATGATATTCAATCTATTAGATTAGATTATTCGAATTCATCCCGTAATTTTTGTTTGTCTGATTAATGTAATCGAGTACTAGATCGTTYGTCCATCATGTTTGCGTTGCTTTGGTGTTCGTTCATCCATTCGCTCATTCGTTAATTTTTTTCTTTTGACAGTTGGGGACCCATCAAAGTACATCTCATTTTACTCTCTTCGAAATCACTCTGTAATATATGGCAAGCCGGTAAGAACGTCGTCAAACTTATTTCTATGAAACATTACTGCACGCAGCACAGGTACGGTGCAAGATTGTCCCCATGTTGGTTTAAGCCTGGTTCACACTAGTCTCCCCCACAGCCGCTTTCAGTGTCGTCACGCAACGCTTTCTCCCCCTACTCAGGGGAAAAGGGTCGCGCGACGACACTGAAAGCGGCTGTGGGGGAGACTAGGTTCACACAAGCGTCGTAATCATTATCGGAAGCAGCATACACAGGATCAGTAGTGTGCTGCTCATTAGTAGTGCTTGTCTCTTTTCACACCTAGGTGATAAATGCGATACTGAGTCTGCGTACGTTGCTTACGAATCCGATTCCGATTTTAGTTTGATCCAGACTTAACCAATCACAACACAAGGAGATACACCTCATCCAATCAAATAACTTCACTTTAGGGTTTCGCGCCTTGAAAGTCAGTCAGTGGCGGATCCATGGGGGGGGGGGGGGGTCGAAGGGGTCCACGGAACCCCCCTTGAAGGTTTGATTTTTTAGGTAATAGAAATATGTCATATAAATTTTAATTTAAAAAATGTTAGTAGTTTTGATATTTGCTGTTATGTTTTATTTACCTTTAAGTTCCGTTACTAGATAGTAAATTAGGTGATTAGAGCCAATTTTTTTTGTCAAACATCGACTAAACAAAAGAGAATTATACACAGTTTAAGAAACGGAACCCCCCTTTGAAAAATCCTGGATCCGCCACTGTCTGTCTTCTATTTGGATGAATTGACATTACTAGCAACGTTTTGAATGAAATCTCCAATGAACAGAACCCCAAAGAGAAATTATTTACACTTCTGGTCGACGTCACCGTCGTAGATTTTTTAAGTCCCCTAAAGCCTTCTTTTAGGTGCATTTGATCATATATTCACATGCGAATTTGCGCCATATAAGTATTAAATTATTATTAATAATTATTATTATTTTGTACCGCAACAGATAACAGAACTGGTGTATGTTCACAGTAAGATGATGATCGCTGATGACAATACGGTTATCATTGGATCTGGTAAGCAGATTTGAAAATAAATATCCATCCAAACATAGCCTGCGTCACATCCGGAATTTTACGAAGAAAATTCCGGATGTGACGCAGGCTATCCAAACATAGCAAAAGAAGAAAAAAAAAGAAAGAAAGAAAAAAAGGAAAGAAAAGAAAAGAAAAACCCAGTTTTACTTGCGAGTATCCGGATGTTTATGAATCCGCAATTTTTTCGTTCATTGGCTTTCCGTCCACAGGTATCCGGCGAAATTTTGTTTGGATACACTGTGAATACGGCCTCGTGTGGACGGTCGAATCTGTTTATTACACATTAGAGTAGTTACCCCGTGCAATAGTTAGTATCTACTAATTCTTTATGTGTATAACATTTGTATTCTTGTGTACATATATAGCAAACGTCAAYGATAGAAGTCTTATAGGCAGGCGCGACTCGGAGCTTGCAGTCATCGTACACGACACTCACACGGTAAATATGACAATATATATTTCCCGATTTCATCTCCAAGGCCAGATTGGACTTGATGTGTTTATTCCTTTACTGTATTTTATCGAATCCACCCTCGACTTAAAGTCGTTTCGTAGTCGGCGTATACCTTGGTGCTCCAAGTGTTTTGTTGCTTTCTCTCAGTTTCTTGTGCTTTGACTTGAAGGTTTCGTCCACCATGAATGGATCACCATACGAAGCTGGTGTCTTCGCGCACTCTCTACGTACACATCTTTTCAGGTTGGTGAACGGTATAACGTCAGACTATAATGCATTCTTTACTTTACCGTTAGTATTTGTGAATATTTAAACACTGAAATGAGGCTAATTCTGAGTAAATGAGTCTGTAATCAAGGAACACAGCGGTAATTTGGAACTCTAAAAACGTTTGTTTATATCCATGTGTTATAGAGAGCATCTAGGACTTTTGGGCCAAGATAAGAAAGGTGAAGTTAGTGTGGACGATCCTGTGATCAAAGAGTTTTACGAGGTAATAGTTCTATTCGTGGCATCAATGGCAGTGGACATGGCCGCCATGTTGGATGATATCCTAACTCATAAATATATAATTCATGAAGGAAACACAATAGAAATCATGACCATGAAGGTTTTGTATCTGATATAGATTCGCCTTCATTTGCATAAACTTTAACTTGGATTTTCTCTATCAAACTTGGTTCATTTCGTAAAGAATTCGGTACAGTATGAAAACATACATCATGAGTTTTCCAAGTCGTTTAATAAACTCGCAGATCGTGTTTTATCGGGTCTAAAACCACTCGGCTGCGCCTCATGCTTTATACCTTATAAAATACTCCTGCTCGTTTATTAAACACAGTACGTAAATTTATCCAACATGGCGACCATGATGAAGTAATACTCCTGTATTTTGCATCGACAGCAGTAGGAATGGCCGCCATGTTGGATGATATCTTCTTTCAAATTCATCCAATATGGCAGCCATTATATGCATCATATGGAAATGCATGAATGCATGACTCTCGGCAATAGGCCTTTTTACCGATATAGAGGCCATCTTGAATTCTATCGTTTTAATCAAGACATCATGGGATGCGGAGGGAACTGCACAACTGTCAGGGTGTCTTTTTATCCAACTTTACGTTTTTTGTTGTAGGATGTTTGGATGGCAACTGCAAAGCTAAACACAGACATTTATAGCAAGGTAGGAATGATAGCAAGAACGTTGACACCCGCTCGTTAAACCATGTGTTCGGGTTTTGTTCCGTTGTTACAATTATTTTCTCTGGATCTGTCCAATAACATTGCTTCTTTAACATAGTGTCCTGTTTTACTAGGTTTTCCAGTGTACGCCATGTGATGAGGTCAGGTCCGTGGCTGAATTGGCCACGTACAAGGTATGTTCATGCATAAAGTATCGTTGCGTACATTCTTTTAATTATGGTGCGACGCCATTGTCAAGTTGAATTATGACAAAATTTCTTGTTTCTTTGTGTTGTTGCACATGACTGCCATTATTTTGTCATTCATTTTCGTTCCACATTTCCAATCTTTCTTTCAATAGAGCCAACGTCATATTCCTTTTATTAGGCACCCTAGTTTTGATATATTCCAGTATTGCGATTATCTCTTTTCCTTTTGTTTGTTCTCCTTTGGTTGGATTGGGTTTCCTTTGCTTTTCCCTCCTCTCATCTCCTATTCTCTATTTTTTTTAAACTTTTCTCCTCTTCTTTTTTTAACTGCACAAGTATTGAATTGTGATGGAAAAGTTTAGACAAGAAGTCTAACTCATTTACTCACTTGTTATCTAGTGTAAGGAAAATACACCATTGGGTAAGAGAGAGGTTCACCACCTTTTGCGCCAAGTACGAGGCCACTTGGTCATGCTTCCCCTCCACTTCATGGAAAACGAAGACTTGAGACCCTCTGTTGGGACGTCCGAATACCTGCTGTCCAGTTATGTCTTCACGTAGGTTTTCATCACAACCTTTTCTGCTGGTAAACGGAACGTCTTTCTTCGTCCCAATTTGTGAGAAAACCTTATTTTCGTGGTTCCATCCCCACAAATAGTTATCTGGGTTCTAAGACACATGCGCTTTATACCGCTGAGTTAAAAACGAAGGCTCACTACTCCGAATAGTCTCCGAACAAGGCTAATGAACTATTCGTGAAAAGATCGTTAGATATATACATATAGGATAAAATGTATGTTCACCATAAAAATGGTATCGAATCATACTACAGGATGTCTGAGTAAACGCAAGGCTACTTTTGCAAGTAACATACAAAATATTTTTCGTGCTAAATATTAAAATTAAATTACGTACATACGCATTTGACCATTCATCACTAAAGTAACTAGAGGAAAGACTGCTAAGAATCGAACGTTCATTTAGAAATTACCCACAATGCTTTGCGGGCATAAGCGCTATTTTGTAATTGACGAATAACGAATTATCGTTTCTTGCGATCTAAGGCCCCGTCCACACGTATCCGGAAATTTTTGTATCCGCAAATTATTTTTTGCGGATACGAAAATGTTTGCGTCCACACGCAGCGTATTCGAATCGTTTTCACCGTCCACACGTGTCCGTTTTCGTAGAATTTGCGGATACGGATACAAAAATTTGCGGATACGTGTGGACGCAACCCGTGTCCGCAAAAAAAATTTGCGGATACAAAAATTTGCGGATACGTGTGGACGGGGCCTAACTCTAATTTCAAAAATAAAGCAGAATAAAAAATTTAAAGTTAATTTATTAGTCCATATTCTCTGGTGTATGGTTCTCTGTTCAATGATAAATATTGGCATTAAACTTTAGTACTATAACCTAAAGTGTTTTCGAATCATCTCATTCGAGCATGGCAAGTTAAACCTTTCCAATCAACTTTGGGTTTAGATAGGCCCTTTGCAGTTAACGGTCACGTGTCTGTACTGGTGAGCAAAATTTTACATTTATTTTAAATTGGCGATTCTTTTTAGCTACTTGTAAAGAACTGATCGAATGAAAACGTGTAACCAGTGTGTTACGAAATGCGGTTTTATTACGATCTCTCGAAACAGGTTGTAGAAATTTTGTTTGCTCACCAATATATTTCACCCATGGGAATCAAGATGTTCATTCATTTGCTCTCAATAAATTAATCAGCACGTGATTACTGAGCTACAAAGGGCCTATTCTCTTATACTGCATTTGCGAGCTTCTGTGAGGCGTTACGCGAATGGTAGGTTTCATTAAAAGCTTCTATATCGGACGTTTGCAACGTAAAACGCGCAGGTTTTACACGTGAAACTTAATAGTTGTGTTTGAATTGCGCCATTCACACAAAACTATAAGGTTTCACGTCGTTAATGAATTAATATTGAATTAATAGTTAAAATAATGCGATATCTATTTTAGTAGCCTTGGCATGTTTCAGGTGCTTGTAACATAATTGTTTCCTTCTAAACTAGCCTTGGCATCGAGGTTACTGAGGATGCGAAAGAACTCGTTGCGATTGGTGGAGTTCATCTGTTGGGTGATGTGAACGATGGAATCCATTGCGATATCGGGGTTCTCCTGAACAAGACTAAAACATTCAAAAGAAATTGAATTAATTTTGTGAGTGGAGATTGGACCCTTGTCAGAAAGAACGTAGATGCAACGCTAACATGAAAATACAAAAGAAATCACACTTTTGCTCGATGGAATTTGTGGTATTTCTTTGTATTTTCATGTTAGCCACGCATTCAAGATAATTTTGAGAAAGGGCCCATTTGTATTGGGAAATGAGCTGTATGGCAAGCTCTTGCCATCAAAAACATTTTCCCATACATATCTTCTAAGAATATTCGATTTTATACTCTTAATGCCATTTCTCGTGTGCTATTTCTTAAGAGCTAAAACTTTGCCTTCTTACTAATATCGAGGTGCTCTTTTCTTTTTTGGTGTTTATTTTGACACAACTGCTCGATTTAAGAAGGTATGGTCACGTGACTTGTTATTATAAATGGCATATTCATGCCATCCAACCTTCCCATCCCACCCCATTCTTCCCATTCCCTCTACCCTTCCTAAAAATCCATATCATCTCATTAAAACATCCCATTAAAACATCCCATTTCCGTACCATCCAATTCTATATTTCCTTTACTATCCTGTCCCATCCCATCCATTTTATCTTTTCTAATTGTGCTAAGACTGACACTGAATGCAAAATGAAAAAGAACGTCACGACACATACTTCTTGATGCTTTTCAACACGCAGTCTCTTCTGAACCATTTAATGTTGTCGGCAATCACTGAATCCTTCTCCTGGTTCAGTTCCTTCTCAAGCCATTCTGATACAGCCTGGTTATCCGACCACAAGTAGGACTGCAAGTATGAATATGTTCGGTTAGACAGGGTGATATAAGATTTGTATGCACTGTTAAAGTAGGTTAAATAACTTTATGAAAACTTGTTTGAAGAGAGAAGAGAGAAACATAAGAGATCAGATCAGAGCAGAGCGTAGCAGATAAGTAGACAGAGCAGAGGAGAGAATTGCAAAGCAGAGCAGAAAATCAGAGCAGAGTGTATCAGATTAGTTGACAGAGCAGAGCACGGGAGGGAAAAGAAGAGCAGATCAGTCAACAGAGAGAAGAGCATAGGAGATCAGAGCAGAGCGTAGCAGATCAGCACAGCAGGGCAGGGCAGGGGAGAGGGAGATGTTCCACCCACAATGTTTACCTTTGCACTTCCATTGGCCTCCAGAAACAATCTTTCCAAGGTTGAATTCAGCTGCCCCGATGAAATGTCACTGGAAAAAAAATACAATCGACATCATGATAAAGTCAGTTAAAGTCTCCCCACTGAAAGGACACTGGTTTAGCGGTAGTGCAATCAATCACACTCGCCTCCTATCCTGGGTTCTCAGGTTAGATTCCTGGGCTCGACATCACATGTAAGTTGACTTTGTTGGATCTCGCCCTTGATTCCATGGTTTTTCTCCAGGTTCTCCGATTTGTCTCCCTCCACAAATCCCAACAAGCCACCAATTACTTTTGTGATTTAGTCGTGGCCTGACTTAGATCAGCCCAGGGGTTGTTTCAGGGTTTGATCTGTGAGTTAGCCGTGCCGACTTAGATCAGCCCAGATGTTGTTTCAGGGTTTGATCTGTGAGTTAGCCGTGCCATGACTTAGATCAACCCAGAGGCTGTTTCAGGGTATTGAACTTGAAGGTTTTTTGGAGTTTATTAATACAAACCCATTAGCACCACGTAGTCGTCCCTTCACTTCCCTCTCCAATAAAATACGCTTCAGCCGCCAGTAAAAGAACCTTCTTGACTGCTTCCATTTGATAATGTCCTTGATAAACCAATGAAAAGATTGAGTTTCAGATTTTGAAAATTAGAGCATATTATTACTAAGGATCAAGTCAAACGTCGAACTTCACATGAGCCGAACCTAATTGAAACAATGGTTAACAAGGCGGTCTTCTTTGATGTCATTAGGTTCGGCTCGTGAATTTGACCTTTGACCTTGGTCTCAGATAATTAATGAGTTTCAATCAGCTGAAAATATTGTAGTGTATTTTTGCCTGATTTTCCCCTTCACTAATATCATGTAGCTAGCACGCTTTCTTGGTCTCAAACCCAAAAATATTCAACCAAGGTTTTTTTTAGAATTATATTTTTGTCTAACTTTTTATTTAAGTTGGGTTCCCTGTGGTTAGCTAAGATTAGCATACTTACACTGATTACATTCTTTTCCAGCATTCTCCCGGGCGTGTCGTGAAGATCAGCGAAGTCGACCGCTGCCTGAAACATAGATAATGGATTCCTGTGTTAGAATGATGCGTCTCTTACTGTTTGTTGTTGTTGCTGCAGTTGTTGTTTTTGCTCCTGCTGTTGTAGTCATTATGTTGTTATTGTTTTCGTTGGAAATTTTTGTGTCCATTTCGTTGTTGTTGCTGTTGTTGTTAGTGTCGCGGCTGTGGTTGTTTATGGTGCTACATGCTGTTGTTGTTGTTGTTGTTGTTGTTGTCTGTTATAAGATGTTATCTATTCTCACCTGTTGATATCCTGGAATTAGTTCATCTTCTCTTTCTTTTATCTTTCTTTCAATTTCTTCTCTTTCTTTCTGAGAAACGTCTGCATTGAAGAGAAAAAAAATTAAAAAGGAATTTCATTATTCCTACTTTGTTCTTCAAACTGATATTTCTGTCTGTCTGTGTGTCTGACGGTGTGTCGTGTGTCTGTCTCTCTGTATGTATGTTCTACTTCCCTTTAGAATAGTCCCCTTCACAGTTCCCTGCGCCATCTTGAAAGGTAGCCGTGCCTTTGAATCGAAGCGAGACGAACAGTGAGCTTGCAATGATAGAGACCTTTTTTTAACACCTTGGACAATTATTCACATGTCTCTATCATTGGAAGCTCACCGTTCGTCTTGCTTCGATGCAAAGGCATGGCTACCTTTCAAGATGGCGCAGGGAACTGTGAAGGGGACTATTATAGCCTAATCATTACTTACCAGTCACAGTAAGTCCCTGTGTCAACTCTATGTATTTACTGTCCAGTCTTCGCATGGTCTTAACGAGATCCTTGCGTCTAAACTTGATTTCTACTGTTCCAGACGGTTCTAGAACATTACCTCTAAAAAAAAATAAAAGCAAATTCATTTCTTTAGTCGCTAGTGACGCAAAATGACGTAAAACTAATATTGACCAATCAGCATCAAATCTGACCAGATGCCATCTTGATTATCACAAACTGAAATTAAATGTGTGATTCTCCCAGTCCCTCTCCTCACCTAAATATTCCAGGTCAGGGTAACAGAAAATATACTGACTTCTCCTTGAACAAAATTAGAGAGCTTACACTTCGTGCAACAATGAAAGTTTGTCGCGCGCTAAGTGGTAATAAAAGCAACCAAAAAAAGTTCGGCAAACTTGAAAATTGTTGTTTAATAAGTTGTACGTCTCCTTTCAATAAGAGTAAACCTAACACCCACTTTAATAATCACACGACCCAAAACATCCAGGTCTTTGGTTTCCGTCAAGAAAATTTCCAAACTTCTGTCATATTATTTTCTTACTGACTGGAGCCAAAAACCCAGACACCTTGATCTTTGTTGGTGAAATAATGAGTGTATAGGACTAGTACGACCCCTAAAGCTCAACTCCGTGCTTCTTACTTGCTCTTTTCATCAGCATACATTTCCATTGCTTCAGGGTTAATAAATGGATCTATCACAACCCAAGCTCCTCCGCGCAGCTCCCCGTACGGAGGGATATACACAAACACTGGCTGTTTAAAGTCACGGAGAGCGGAGACAATGTACGCTCCATATTTTAGAACAGAGTCGTACATGTCCATCATTCCCCCTGAAAACCCGCGCCAGTTGGCGAAGATCATCAAGGGTAGCTGCTCTTTGTTGAAGTCATTGATGGCTTGAGCTGTCTTATAGGCCGAATCTGGATACCACACTTGACCTGCTTGCTGGCTTATCTATGAATCAAACAATATATATCTATTTCATTTTTCCTCGTATCAAGAGAGCATAAATAGTTATCAAAAGAATAAACGGAAAGAGCGCGCGCGCAAGTGGATGACGCATGGGATTAGGGTAAGGCGAAATTTAAACTGCATCCGGTTACTTGAAATAGCCCAACCGGGAATTTACATGGCGCGCGCGTTATTAAGAAGTTTCCCTCTCTTATTTATGCTCTCTTGCTCATATCCATCGGCTGAATGAATCTAGTGAGTCTTGATACCGCCTACAATGACAGGCAAACACAGAAAGTATTTTATTGTATGGTACTAATCAGCAGAATGAATCTCAATAACAGCCTTCAGTGAAGGGGATAAGCACTACCCTCATGCTTTATCATCCATACATTTCTATAGTTAACTTGCCATTCAAATTTCCTACGAGTCCGGAATCAAGTCTACTGATGGCATACTATACACGCCATTTCAATGTTCAAGTATGGAATTTTTGGAGTACAAAAATGAGAGCTGCCCCTCCCCCTTAGGTTACATTGCCTGAATGCTTGAATATTGATATCTAACCTTGATGTCAGAGTCTGGGTTGCCAGGATCTGCTGGGATGACGACTTCTACCGCGCGTGTTTCAGCAGCAAGTACTCCGATAGGAAATCCACCCAATCTAAACAAATACGACATTTTTGACGTAKTTCCTTGCCATATTTTAGGTTAAATGTTTGGTTGTTTCGGTAGGTAGGTTGGTGGTAAGTTGGGTAGACAGGTTTGTGGTAGGTTGGGTAGATAGGTGGGTAGAGAAGGTGAGAGAAAAGAAGCTAAGRGTTGGTGAGGAAGGCAGGTGCATGACTGAATGGGCGGGGAGGTAGTTAAAGAGGGAGGGAGGGAGTTATTTAGAGGGTAGAAAGGTAGTGAGAGACACAGAGGTAGAGATGAAGGGAGGCAGGGAGGGAAGGAGGTAGAGAGGTGGGTAGACAAGGGAGGTAGGAACAGAGGTAGAGAGGGAGGAAGGAAGGAAGGCAGGCAAAGAGGTAGGAAGGCAGGAAAGGAGGAATGGAGGAGGGAGGTAGGCAAAGTGGGAGGGAGAGAGGTAGCCAAGTAGGCAAACAGGAAGAAAAGAGAATAAAAGGGAATATAAATAAAAGAGAGAAAGTAGTCACATTCATCGTTTTTATTAGTCATGGTTCATATTCTTACCTTGCTCTTCCACAGACAACAGTCTTGGCCCAGTCGTGCAAAGTTTCCACAAATGAATCTCGGTCAAAAAATCCACTGAGCCATTCCCCTTCTTTTCCTACGAAACAAAAAATAGACTTAGAACCTGTACCGTTTGTAATATACAGTCAATTCAAAAAATGTTGTCGTCGACCAACTTAAGCCTACGCGACTGGACCGAAAGGAACTCTGGGTAGTAATCATTGAAGCCGAGTTGACTGCATAATTTTATCTGACTAGTTATGCGTGGTTTACAGCACGAACCTTCGTAGGCGAGCGGGAAGTGTTGAAGGAGACGTTTTTTTAATGCCTTCATATTTTCGAAATTGTGAACTGAATCATAACTACTACTTTTTTTTTTCTTTCCCTAAACCCGAAGACATGCATTTATTGGATTGTTTCTCGCCATTATTATCTTATTACTAGCGGGAACAATTAATTCAGAACGAATATTTAATCGCTTCAGTGAGTTTTACCCATATTCCCTTCGGTCCAGTCGCATAGGCTTGAGCCGGTCGACGACAACGTTTTTTGAATTGACTGTA
>NW_022258171.1:309891-326563 GCF_009602425.1 Actinia tenebrosa
AGGAAGCAAGGGGAAAGCAAGGAAGCAAGGAAGTAAGGAACGAAGGGACGAAACACGAAGCAAGCAATGAAGCAACGAAGCAACAAAACAAGAAAACAAGGAAACAAGGAAACAAGGAAGCAAGGAAACAAGGAAAGGAGGGAGGGAGGTTACTAACAGAGCGAGCGAGAGAACAAGAAAGAGAAAGAAGTAACTCTGTCACATACTCACCGGATCACGTGGTGTTTCCACTTCTTCAACAGAATATTTTGCCCATTTTTTCCACATTTTCACGACAGCCTTCAGGTTATAAAAAGGGGGAAAAATATATAACTTAAACAGTCATTTGGTACATTTTGAAAATAATTCACAAATAGCGTGAATGGGAAAGTACCTGACGGAAGAGCTCTGGGAAGTCGTAGACATAGGTCGTACCAAGAGACTGAGCCTTGAATCGCTTCAGCTAGAAAATAATGTAGATCTTCAACCTCATGCATTGTAAAGGTACATCAAGACTCAAGCATAGCCGGGATCACCCCATTTAATTAAGACTAACCTGCAAATGGTCTTTGGTGACATAGGGGGTGATGGTGGGTAACCCTTGAAGTGGGCCTCTTTTGGATCCGTAGGTTTCGAACACCATCTGCAGTAATAACAAATTTGTTAGATCTTTGAATGTAAATGAGTATCGCAAATGAGGCGTATTCTTGCACRAACAGCGCACCCAAACGAAGAAATCATTTTTATTTCCGGGAGGAAACTTAATCCAAGATGCTTTACGAGTTAGATACCATACATAATGCTAAACATTACATTTATATTGAGGTAACGATGAATAGATGCTAACCATTATGCTAAAGATATATAACCAACATGTAAGACTTCTATCAATAGACTTACTTTATTTTGTGCGTAATATTTTCCCATTTCAGACCGCGTGTCATTCTTTTGGGAATACGATTCTTTGTTTGAGTCGTATCCATATTCATGTGCCTTCTGATGCGCAAGCGTTAAACAAAAAGATAATACTCTAGGGAATGACATGTGGTGAAGAATGGGAAATCATTACGCCTAAGATAAAAGTTCCATTAAAGTTACAGTCTTTGATTTCTACCTGTCCTCGACTGTCCACCACTTCTTTGTACGTACAGAAGTCCAGGTAGTAACCAGACTCGTTAGAGATGAACATYCTCAGTGGAATCACATTTCCATTTGGAGTAAGTCTAAGAGAAGAACGATTACAAAGAGCAATGTACCTCATTCATGGGATCGGTTTTTCACTTGATTTTTTTAAAAGGTCTTGGATTTATAAATTGAAGGAAGGAAGGAACGATGGAACTAAGGAAGGAAGGAAGGAAGGAACGAACGAACGAAGGAACGAACGAACAAACGAATGAATGAATGCAGCAAGTTTAAAAAAAAAACGAGCCAAAGATATCGATAGTTTTCATGCAAGATWTACTATAGTAAATATTGATGGAGATAAAGCATATTAAGGTCGTTTAAAAAAGAAGGAAGGAAGGAAGGAAGGAAGGAACGAAGGAAGGAAGCAAGGAAGGAAGGAAGCAAGGAAGCAAGGAAGGACGTCAAAAATCAGTAGAATTGGGAAGTATTTTTACACAGCATTTGAGGTTCTTTCTTATCACTCGTTGTATTCAACACACCAACTTCTTGTCATTATTGGCGTAAACTTTTGTGGAAGTTCAAATCACCTGATTGAAACTTTAATTTCTGCCTGCAAGACGCGCAATGCCCAGAGTCTCCGCCCATAGCGCATGACGATGTGACGAATACTGTCTTCGATCTAATAAAAAAATCAATACAATCATTATATTAGTATATTAGCGTTGTAGAAAACGTACATAGTAACTCTAGGCCAGGTTATGTGGTTGTACTCACCCGATCGGGTTCAATGATGACGCAGGGAGCAAAGTGTAGGAATATATGATTACAGTCGGTTCTTTTGGGCTGAAATGAAGCCAAGAATAAGACTGGGCCGAGACAGACAAGTTTGAGAACAACACCAGAAGAGTTAAATACTATGAACGAACAAACTAAGTAACTAACGTAACGAAGAAGCAGGCAAGAAAGCAAACAAACAAACAAGCAAACAAGCAAACAAACAAGCAAGCAATCAATCAAGGAAGAAATCGAACAAAATACCCATGCAAGAAGGAAGAAGTAGAAGAAGTAGAAGATTGATAATATATTTCTTACACTTTCGCTGAAAGACACTTCCAGTTGATCCAAAGCCTCCAAGAGCTGAATCTCACTTTCTTTCTCCATGTACTCAAACGAAGCTTCCTAATGATGTATTGATGGTGAGTCAGAGTTGAATGAAAATTCATCACATGAAAGGCTCTTGCAAAATATTAGTACTACCTTGGTTATGAAATCCGAATGCCTGACGATGGTGCGAATGAAGAAGCGATAATCTGTCACCTCGGTCTTGTTACTCAGCTGTGGAGAAGGGAGAAAGAATGAGAATTATATCACTGAGAACTCTGTGATGATGTGTACTGCTGATGATGATGATGGTAGTGGTGGTGATGTTGATGGTGATTGTGATGATGGCGGTGGTGATGGTGATGATGATGGATGATGATAATCATAATGATCGTAACTGTAATGCAGATGATGATTATGGTGCTGGTGATGATGGTGATGGTCATGATAATGATGGTGATGATTATATATATGATGATGATGATGATAATGATGGTGGTGGTGGTGATGATAATGATAGTTGTGGTGATGATGATGATGGATGATGATGATGGTAACTGTAATGCAGATGATGATGATTATGGCGGTGGTGATAGTGATGGTCATGATATTGATGGTGATGATTATATGATGATGATAATGATGGTGTTGGTGGTGATGATGATAATGATAGTTGTGGTGATGATGATGATGGATGATGATAATGATGGTAACTGTAATGCAGATGATGATGATTATGGCGGTGGTGATGGTGATGGTCATGATAATGATGATTATATGATGATGATAATGATGGTGGTGGTGGTGATGGTGATAATGATAGTTGTGGTGATGATGATGATGGATGATGATAATGATGGTAACTGTAATGCAGATGATGATGATGGTGGTAGTGGTGGTGGTGATGGTGATTGTTGATAATGATTTGCATGTTATAATGATGATGAGTTGTTGATAAAGGTGGCCGTGAAGAAGATAATAATAACGATAATGCTTATTATGAGATGATGATGAAAATGAGTTTTTGACAATAATGATGACGACGACAATGATGATAAATAGTATGATATTTTTTTAAACATATCAAAATAAAGTAAAGTACCTTTTTAGCTGAGCCAAAGTAAAGATGGAGGTTGTGGTTGGTTGTAGAGATCAGTTCGAGGTCGAAATTCCTCAAGCGGTTTATCTCGAGTTGAAAGGCAAGAGCTGGCTCTAAATGTCGATAGATTTGATCTTCCTCGAACTAAAAGTTATATGAAAAAACGTTATAATAATAATAATAATAATGATGATGATGATGATGATGATAATAAAAATGATAACTTTATTTCACACAGAATTCAGAAAGCTAACCACTTATGTACACTGAAACTGTGCATGAGGGGAAAAAAGTACGTTCCTTTTCATAATGCAAGTTAGAACTGAATGTGGATGCTGTTGTTGTTACTGCTGCTTTTGTTGCTGCAATTGATGTGGTAGCTGTTGCTGCTGCTGCTGCAATTGATGTGGTAGCTGTTGCTGCTGCTGCTGCAATTGATGTGGTAGCTGTTGCTGTTGTTGTTGCTGTTTTCGTAATTGATTATTGCTGCTGCTGCTGTCTGGTTTGCTGCTACTATTATTCTTTTAATCTTATATAGTTGTTTCTACGACACAGTATTTAACCCGACTAGACTAGACAATGATATTTCAATAAAACATTTTTCGATTCAAATGCAAATATATTCAATACATACATCGTCCTTGGCACGAAAAGTGAAGAACCATGGGAATGAACCCTGCGAAACGAAAAATAATAATTAATAAAAATATATATAAGACGTCAAGTACAAGGCTTCATTTAACATACAAAATTGAACTGGTTCACACAAACTCGTGGTTTACTGATACATGAAGGTTAATGTAAATTTGTTTTCTCATAATGGCCATGCAGCATTACAACAATTACACTCAAATTGCTTAAATGACGCCATTAATATATCAATCAATCAATATCTTATTCAGTACTTATTAATATAAAACAATATTTAAATATTTACATTTGTGAGAAATATGACATACATAAAGTACAAGCTACCTATGATAACTTAAAAGTTAGACTAGATAGGTAGCTATATTGGAAGTGAATCTTCAAAACTAAAACACGCAACATTCAAATCAAGAAATATTGCACCATTCAACTATTCATTTCATGTGGAATTTTTATTCAACACTACCTTGCCATCACATATCAAATATGTAATTCTTCTGATTGTCTTCTCCTTCAGCACATCTTTCTGAAAATAAGCGCATTCCATTTCTTTCATTCAGTTCCATAATAGTTTAAAGAATCCACCCATATGAGATGAAAGATCCCTATCAACTTTTTAAACTAACGCATGTGCCACAGCCGAAAGCTTCCTTTAGCAAAACCAATCAATTGCTAATTCTTCGATTTTAACGTTACATCATCACAGCCATGTTGGTGTGTCATATAACAGAAGATTTCTCATTTGCATCCATTGTTAACTGCACCGAGATGGTCGCCATGTTTTTTTCATTTGACTTTGTTGGGAATGCTTGCAACTGAGACCCTAGAGGTGAAAAGCGAATGCACTAAATATATTCCACATTGGATTCCCCTTGGCCTTTAGTGCACTCAAAAATCTAGCGAATTTCCAGCTTTGCATTAATATACTCTCCTGCCAACTTTGTTTAAATACCTTTTGCATGGTAAACTGTGACACAACCTCACGACATTCGTCCATGTTGAGATTCTTTCCAATCATGAGAGCAATGTTAACGATGTGGATTGGCTCTTCCTCACAGCCACTTTGCTATCGAAAAATAAACCAATAGGTTAATTTGTTTTAGTGGGGATCGCTACAGTATCAACCAATCATTGTAGACGACAGAAATATCGTATCAGTGGAAATTGGGACGTTTGATTGGCTACAACCTCAACCAATCATAACAGAAGATAGACTGTTTTCTTGAGTATAATTATGGGATTTTGATTGGCTACGGTCTCAACTAATCACAATAGAAGGCAGATTATGTGCTTATTAAGCAGAATTGTGAGATTTTGATTAGCTACAAAGTCAACCAATCAAGAAGCACGAAAGAGGCAGGGCTAAAAAAAGTACAGTACGCGCATGCGCAAGATCATACGTCAAGAAAAAAAATACCGCTGGAAAATTTCGCATCCAACACGAAAAATGGTCAAGGTTTTCAGGGAAACGTATTTTAACTCAAATATTAAAGTGCTACTCTGACGAAAATCGCTAAAACACTTCATACAGTGATTATTGGACCTTTAAAGAGTATTCTTAGGAAGTTTCAGCTGAATCCAAGTTTGAGCGATTTTCGTCAGAGTAGCACTTTAATAAACTGTTCCACATAAAATGAAAACCAAATATTATTCAACTTTGGCTCGGTCTCGCTCCTAATCTCCGAATTTTGGATGGCTGTTTTATCAGCCTTTTGTTTATCAGACATATCTATATATATATCTGTATCTACCTGTTTTTTTATTTCTGCTTCCATTAATGAACCAGAGCCCGATCGTTTAAATCCCGGCTTGGGCGACTTGGGAACCAAGTTTGGTGCTTGGAACCTCCCCATGACCAAGTCAAAATGCCTAAATACGAGACAATGTTAAAGACAGCTGCGTAAATACTTGGACAGTGTGATTACAGTGCAAGATTGGCAGCAGTTATCGTCGTAATCATCATTACAAGTAGCGTCATTCGATCACCATCATTATCAGGTATCATCATGATAATAATCAGCAATTTTTTTTTTTTTTTAATTATCACCATTATCATTGTCATCAATATTAATTATACTCATCACCACTATCATCATCATGTTTTTACCTTTCAAAGTCTTCCATTGTTTCAAAGGCAGCCATGACACCAGTGCGGCTACAAGGCTCAGACTGATGATGAACGAGATCAAACAGATCTTCGCTCAAGCTGCGCACCTATCAACAAACACGAAAATACAATATGTTATTAACTTTTCAAACATCACGTGATTTGTCAGTCTCCAGTCGACGACGGAGAAGAGTAGAGGATTAATGCATCATCATATTTAGTTAACGCAATATTTCTTAATAATTCATCGGCGTAAAACAAGGTTTTTCGGGCCTTTCTTGGTGTTGCAAAATGTATTGTATTCTGGGTTCGGGTTATTGTATCGCAGGGTATTACATTTAGCTCCAAACTCATTGTTCTCGGCTATTATTTTATTGCCTTCATGCCTCAGGTGCCCTGCAACACCAAGAGCCGGTTTGTTAATCTTCACATGGTTGTCACTTGAGGGATGTAAAGTCTTACCCTGGGCATGGCAAGAATGGTTTTACTTGATGGCACTTTATGTAGAGACCTGAGGAAAAAATATCATCATAAACATCTTTAATCTTCTTCTTGTCTACAGTGTGGAAACAAAACTGATATTACTATGTGACTGCTTGATGCAAAAGGTTTATTCCAATCAAGCAAACGGTGCTAATGTTTAAATACTTACCGATTTGGATGAGAAGAAGGCAAAGAAAATTGAAACTCGATAATTGAAACTTTATCCAAAAGCTACAAAATGAAAAAAAATTAAATATTGGAGAAGGTTAGAGCGGTTATCTTACGAGTGGGAAAGGTACTGACTTACAATACGTACACGGTACGACATGCCAGAACATTGACTGAATGACTATAAGAATGGTTATCATATGAGTGGGAAACATACGATACTGACAAACAACACGCGCACGGTACGACATGCTGTAACATTGAAATGGATTCCCATAAGAAAGGCTATCGTATGAGTGGGAAACATACGGTACTGACTTACCGCACGTACGCGATAGCACATGCCGTAACATTGAAATGGCTTCCCATGAGAATGGTTATATTATGCGAGTGCCAAATTTAAGGTACTGGCTTACAGCACGTGCACGGTACGACATGCCGTAACATTGAAATGTCCTCCCATAAGAATGATTATCGTAATGGAGTGCCAAACGTGAGGTAGTGGCTTACAGCACGTATACGTTACGACATACACTAACATTCAAATGGATTCAAATTGTCTTCAAGTAATGCACCCAATCACAACGCTGAGTTACGGTCACGGTAAGATACAGTACAGCTACAGTACGGCTAAAAAAATTGCCGTATCGTTTCCAACTCATATGAAAATAACTCTATGTGTTCCAAAATAATTTTCATGCAGTTTTAAATAAAGCATACCTGTTCGTGATAGAGAGTGTGTAACTGGTAAGCTTGATAGCTTCTTCTAACGTAAACCTATCAAAGTACACGCCAATAAAATGAATAATTATACAGCCTCTCATTAATCCCATATAGGTAACTGTCAATTATTTTCTTAATTGGAAGGTCTTGTTGATATGGGAATAATTAGGCAGCTATATAATTAATAGGTAATGGGATTTCATGCTCCCCAATCAAGAAATAATTAGACTCGAAAAATTCCTCTGACTGCCAAATTGGACTCGGCCTACGCCCTCATCCAATTTTGTCAGTCCTCGGAATTTTCCTCGTCCAATTATTTCTTAATTGGACAGCATGGAGTCCTATTACATATACTAATTAAGACACGGACTTCATATTTCTCCCGTATAAACGAGGAAATAAAACGAAAATGTCTAACCTCTAAGGCAGCGGTCCTGACAGACTCGTTGGAATGATAGAAGAAACTTGGAAGGACATCGAAAATGGCTGTCTCCGAAAAGATCAGTTTCTAAAAAATAACGGATTTTTGAGAACGTAGGTTGCTGCAAAACAGGCAACTCGTGTTTTGGCTTTCGCCTATTAAACTTACAGCGGTCGGAGTTTGCAATATCTATAGATATTGAAACTAAAAAGGGTCGCAGAAAGACGTTTATTCTGACCTGCAGATTCTCAGGAGCGTACTGGTTCCCCATGATGTCCACAGCGGACAGAAACAGAGACTCAATCTGGTTATGTCTGCGTTCGTACGATGGCTGTTGAGAAGCCAGCAATGCCTACGAAACGGGACAAGAGTTAGCTGAAGAAGAAAGGATTATAGATATATCTATTTCAAGAGATAAATAAAACTTTTCTCGTTATCCCATCATCCCTCCTAGAAACCTTTGCCTCTGCCTCTACGTCTGCCTCTGCCTCTACGTCCGCCTCTGCCTCTACGCCTGCCTCTGCCTCTGCCTCTACGTTTGCCTCTGCCTCTACGTCTGCCTCTGCCTCTACGTCCGCCTCTATCTGTACACCTGTCTGTACGCCTGCCTCTACGCCTGCCTCTACGTCTGCCTCTGCCTATACGTCTGCCTCTACGCCTGCCTCTGCCTCTGCCTCTACTTTTGCCCCTGCCTCTGCCTCTACGTCTGCCTTTGCATCTATGTCTGCCTCTGCCTCTACGTCTGCCTCTACGTCTGATTCTGCCTCGGCCTCTACGTCTGCCCCTGCCTCTGCCCCTTCCCCTTCCTCTGCCTCGGCCTTTGCCCCTCCCCCTCTTTCTCTCTCTCTCTTTCGCTATCCTAACAAAYATACCTGTCTTGCCCTCAAAGCAACCTTCACATGTTCTTGTCTGTTCAGGGAAGTAAGTTCCAGAAGTAAATCGTGAAGTTCATCGGAAAGACCCGCTTCACGTCCGCAAAGTTGATCCTGCAAAAAAAAACATGAAATCTCACTTGATTTGCACAAAATATTCTTACTTTCACACCCTGCGCAACACCACAAATTCATAGCAAAGTTGTGCATAGCAGTTTAAGAGATGCATGAGCTCCATATTGATACTCGTGTGCTCTCCTAAAACGTTTGGGGTGATTTAAGTAAGGGCACGGCTAACTCACAGATCGATTCCTGAAACGACCTCTGGGCTGATCTAAATCAGGGTATGGCTAACTCGCACACTGAACCCTGAAACAACCTCTGGGCTGATCTAAGTCAGGGCATGGCTAACTCACAGGTCGAACCCTGAAACAACCTCTGAACTGATCTAAGTCAGGTCACTGCTAACTCACAGGTCGAACCCTGAAACAACCTCTGGGCTGATCTAAGTCAGGGCATGGCTAACTCACACACCGAACCCTGAAACAACCTATGGGCTGATCAAAGTCAGGGACATGGGTAACTCACCGATCCAATTGGAAATTAGCATGTTAGATTTTGCGGAGGGCGGAAAACCAGAAAAACTTCGAATCTAGGGAGAATTCTAACAAACTTGCCCAGGCAGCAAAAGATTGGCAATAAATTTTACGGTTCCGCTCTCGTTGAGCATAAAATTTCCGAGGGGAAAATTAAACAATGGTACAGAACAGAACTTGATACTTACGATAAGCAATACAGTCAAGGTGTTCTTCTTAGCGGCGTTAGCATGAGAAAACACAGCTGAAATGACTGAAGACATGTCACTCTTCTTGTGCTTGTCACGCAACATGTTTATGCATTTCTCGAAATTTCCTGTCACGATAAAATACCACAATTTTTTATTCCGTTTATAAAATAAAAATATTAGGCCTACACATAGCGTTTTTGAAAACCGTTTTCACCCGTCTACAACTATCCGTTTTCGAAAAGTTGCGTTTTCAAGTGGAGTATTCATAGGATACGTGTTGAAGGAAGGACAATCCGCAAAAAAATCACTGTTTTCAAAAATATCCAGATGCGTGCGGAAGGGGCGACAAAAATTAATTTAAATATTAAACGAAAAATACATTGTTATACTTTAACATGCAGGGCTTCTTAATATTAGACAGGGAATATGGTACAATTTATTTGCCGTTGTCATAGCTGCCATGTTGGTTGACGATAACAAAGCAATATTATTAGCTTCTCTTGTTAGATCAAGCAAAATGGTGGCTGTTTCATTGTCATTTATTTCTCARGGGATTTTGAATTATAGGGTTTTGGTGGATGTCAATCAAAGCGTTTCCATGACATCTTTGGAAGACGCGAATTTTTCAAGAGCACGTGCTTATGGAATGCCATGRAAACGTCTTGGTTGGCGTCTACCAACATATATAACGACTCTAACCGTAATGAATTGAAACATAAAAACAATACATATATACATATATACAACCATTTGCAAAAAATATGGCCGCTTCCAATTATATACAAGTATATCAAAAGCATATTTTTCGAGTTGTCTAACACTAGGGCTTTCTAAAAAAAATATCAAGAAAGATATCCCGCCGTGTCTGATATGCTTTTGATATACTCGTATATATATTGGAAGCGGCCACAATTTTTTGCAAATGGCCGTATATATATGTATATATATATAAAGAACGAAAGAATATTCCATTTGATTGTCACCTTCGTTAAACAGCATTTCAGTTTGTAAGTACTGTCGCAGCAGCCCTAGAACCACTGCCTTGAGATGCCCACGAACTCCATTTCGATACCTTGATAAAAGAGAATTGTCAGTGGGTCCATACAGGTTTATAAAATTAAGCTCACTACAATACATCTAACATCTAGAATGAGTAACTGGGTTTAATTTTCGCTGCCCTGTGGTTCTTTATTTTGGGACAAGGATTGGGAAGAAAATAAAGGCAATGACACAGTTTTTAACAAATGTAGTAGGCCTTTTCTGAGTTCGATAACAAGGGTTCATTGTGGTCTAGCTTTGATCAACGTCATATGAAAATAATAATAAAAAAGGAGTATTTTACCGAAGCTATTCAAAAATTAACCAAGTTCGCTATCTTAGAATTGGTCAATGGTCAGCTGAGGACTTTTTGGGCTGTTTGAATATATGACCATGGATACGTAAAACAGATTTCTCACGTTTTAGTATAATAAACTTAGTCAAGGTGTGGTCATTATACATACTTTTGTACAAGCTGCACAATGCCTTGAGTATTAAGGAAAAAGGTATCTCTTTCTTCTCTTTTGGTCAACGTGGCAGCATAAGCATCCACCACGTTTGCAATCTAGAAAGAAGCAGTAATATTGTTATCAAGGGTAAATGGTTTGAACCCAGGTGTTGAAGTTTATTGTGAAATGTGATCGTGTAGAGTGTACTACACTCACCCGGACGATCACACTTCACAACAAAAATTGTTGTAGTTGCTGTTGTTATTTCTGTTGCTGTTATATTGTTGTTGTTGTTGCAGCTGCTACGGTTGTTGTTGTTGTTGTAGTTCACGTTGCTGCTCTGCAGTTGTCGTTGTCATTGTTGTCAACGTCACCGTCACCGTCGTCGCTATTGCTATTGTTTTTATCACTGCTACATTGAATTAATGATTGTGTTGCTGTACACTACAGATAGCAATGTGTACAAAAGCGCCACTCTTTTTACCTGTTGACTTGGGAATTGATTAAGCAATGACGTCAGGTTACTGGCATAATTAGCAAGGTGTCTCTTAATGGAATCTTCCACAGTTGAAGGGATTCGTCCTGATATGGATGCCATCATTTCCTGTAGTTGTAAGAGAGGTAACGCAGGATCTCTTAAGCACTTTAATAGCAACCCTACATTTTCTTTGACTCTCTCGGAGAAGTACGGCTCATCTATACAGTATCCATCCATGATGTGCTGTAAGCTCTCGTAAGTCCTCCGGAAGACCTGAGACGATAAGTAGCAAAATGAGCGTTATGGAGCCTGATCAAAACTATCATCATCGCCATCATCATCATCGTCATCATCAATCTTCATCATTGTCAGTCATAAGCATCACCACTTTCATCATTGAACTATCACCACCACCACCAACAATCATTTTGATCATCGCCATTATCACCAATCACCATCGTTGTCAGACATAAGTATTACCACCTCACCAGTGATCACCACCATCATCATCTAGTCCATGTAATCATTATTTAGTGTTTTACCTGGTGTCTTTTTACTCCCTTCCCTTTAATACCATCTTCCGATTCTGGGAAAGGCTTGCGGTAAATTTCAGCCTGCGGAAGCAATGGCAAAAAAAGTAATTCTTCATCAATAAAAAGATGGGTCTTTCAATTGAATCAAAGGAATAATAGAAAAAGCTTAGAAAATGGCCACATGATAAATACCAGAAGAGACCAAAGAGAGTAGGGCTGCGTTTACGCGTTACCGGACGGACTTTTAACCGGAGTTGCACGTTTAGGTGTTCCGTTCACACGGGACTGAGCTACCCGAGCAAAAATTCGTACGCCAAGCCCTGCAAATTTGAGACCGGTTTCGTGTAACGTATTTGTTACGGTTCCGTGTAAACGGTATATGCACAGGTCAAAATTTTGACTGATTTTAAAAATTCGTCCGGTACCGTGTAAATGCAGCCTAATTTTCATAGTTCTAACCACTAACCTGAGTGACCTGACTAGGATCATCCAGTTCAAGATTGGCCAAGAACGTTCCTGGTTCCAGAACCGCACCGGGGCTTTTAACAAAGTGAACACTGAAAAGAAAACAAGACCGTTAGCTTCTTTGGTTTGGAAGGATAAAATTTGAGAGTTTCTTTGCATTTCATTCCTTCGTTCCTTCTCAAATGCCAGGTTGTTTATCGTCAACATAATAGAAAACAGTTTTCCCTTATTAGATACGCTGATCTAAACACATAGGGATGCTGAGAAAACCCGATAGAAGCGTAGGAAACAATGACCCTTGGCGGAGTGATTTCCAACATCTCAAACTGGTGCAGATGCAGATGATACAAGTCACTCAAAAAAAGAATCTTAACCCCAAGACGATTGAAACAAGAAAATCTAACGTACAAAAAAACACAACAACAACAACAACAAAAAAAGAAAAAAAAAAGAAAAAAACAGTAGGCAGGAAAAGTAGGTCGAGAAAAAAAAAAGTTAAAACTTACCATCCACTTTCAGGGACAGTCAATGGCATCACCATCTTCATAACCTATAAGTATTAAGATTAATTGAGATTTTTATTGGAATATGAAGTAATCTGTTCAGGGCCTGGCAACTGTGCAGTAGTGGTGTCTCCCCTTTTCAGACCACGTGTAATGTGTCTTGGCACTTTTAATGTGCAAATGACACTCTATGGAATGACATGACACATGGTATTAAATTGGGAAATATTACACCCAAGGTAAAGAGGTTTTAATAGTCCCCTTCACAGTTCCCTGCGCCATCTTGAAAGGTAGCTGTGCCATGGAAACAAGACGAATGGTGAGCTTGTAATGATAGAGACCTTATTTAACACTTTGGACAATTATTCACATGTCTCTATCATTGCAAGCTCACCGTTAGGCTCGCTTCGATGCAAACGCACGGCTACCTTTCACGATGGCACAGTAAACTGTGTAAGGGACTATTAACGGTTGACGTACCTCAATTTCTGCGTACGATTCTCCTTGAAATACATGGCCTCCGTCTTCAACAAGATAGTTGATCAGTTTCCCTGCAGAAGGTGATCTGAAAAATAATGTTTGTTATTTTTAAAGCTGTTTGTTCGATCCTTCGCTTGTTTTTGGGCACATTCAAATGGAACGATATTAACCTCTAAACCCTTCAAATTTGATTGATACCTGAAACAATCTCTGAGCTAATCATAGTCAGGGCAAGGCTAACTCACGGATTGAATTTGAATTTAATTATGTGTTAGATTTTGCAGAGGGAGAAATACTATAAACCCTGGACAAAAACTCCTTGAATCAAAGGAGAGACTTAATGAACTCTACTCACATGTGATGCCAAGTTTGGGGATCGAATCCAAGACACCAACGGTGAGAGGTTATTAAACTGCGGCTACACTACTCTTGATTACAACTAAGCTGATCATTGTATGATTTCAAGCCGAGTGAGACTTTCTCTTCTACGCCTCAATCTCCCACCCCTCCCCTACCACTTTATGAAGAAAGACATGATTGGCAGCTGTCAATCTTACCTCAGAACAGTGGGATCATTTTCTTTCTGGAACACACACGTTTTGCTTCCTATCGTCATACGATACCTGAAACAGAACAAGACAGGGAAGTCGGATTCAGTATCAAATAATTTCAGACCTCAACAGCACATTACATTTACATGAGCCTTTGACATGTGGCAGTCATCTTGGACGGAACAAAATATTTCTGCCCAAGAACACTCACTTTCAAGGTCATCAGAGTGAGAAGAGCTACCTGACACATCAACAAACTATTTTTTATCATAAGCTCACTCGCAGTACTTATTGCAGTATCTTTTCCACATATTTCAATTGAGCAAGAAAAAGTTTGTTGCAAGCGTTTTGGTGAGCTCCCAAATATTAGAAGAAGCTTCATTGTTTCCAGCACATCAAGTTCAAGGAATTTCTATCTGGAACTAAAGACTTACGTGGAAACCTCTTCCTTCATGTAGGACGTGTTACTACTTCCATTGAAAGACAGCAGGAGGCCATAGTCACTCATTCTGTAACAGAAACGGTTATTTAATTCGAAATAACTAGCTAAAAACTAGTGTGAGCTGCGTCCTGCGTTTCTAATAGGGGGAAAATGTCAGTTGGGACTACCATCCTGTTTTTTTCTCCTGTCGGCCTCTTGACCTCTCGTATCTGTCCACCGTGCATGTTTTCTTGGGAAGTTTAACTGTATTGCAGTGTAATGTTGATGAATCTGATTAAACTAATGAAACAGTAATGATAAAATGGTAAATTTTATACCATGAAAAGATGAAAAAAAGAAAAAACTTACTGACGTTTCCGGACGCTGGTCCTTCGTCTTTTACTCCGAGTTTAAGTTTTTTCATTTTTCATCTTTTCATGGTATAAAATTTACCATTTTGTCATCATTGGTGTTTTAATTATAAACATCTAGGTAGGAGAAGAATGGAATGGAACTCTCTTTTCTCTACCCTCCCCTCCCTTAGCTTGATGTGTACCATGCAGTCCAATCTCAACTCCCAGCCACACTTGTCAACCGTGCCGTGACCGTGTCATTGAGTGGGACCTTCATAATCATACACAAACCACTTCTATGGTGGCTCTACTCTACCAACAAGCTGCTACCGTGACACACTTATTGGATAACGGTCACTGAATTTCCTTGTTCCTGTACCTGTGAGCATCAACTTCTACTGTAGAATTGTTCATCTTCAGAAAATATGATCCTGGGCCAGATCTTGTAACCTAGGTAACCAAATAATAACATAAAAATAATGTCAACGGCTAATGTCATTTACTTTAGCTACAGTTGGTCGCAATGACCTAACTTTAGTTAACTTTAGATCAGTGAATAATAATAATAATAGCATACCCTGATACGATACTTGAAGCCTTCGTAAATGATTTCAACATCTTCTGAATTTCCTAAAAAATCTTCTGGTAGAATCTGCCCTCTAGAGAAGCAAATAACATCAGGCTTCAAAAAATTATTTTTCTATAAGATTTACCAAATTAGAATAAAGTAGATAAACTCCAATCTCAACCCAAAAGCCCTGTCATTCTTACTGCGCACCCCCAACCAACAAGATGCCAGCTCTGGGATCGTGAGTGAGATAAACTCATGAAACAAAGAGTCTTGTCACTTGGTCCAAGAGTTACCTTTCAATTGCATTTTTGAAGAGAGCAAATTTCTTTGAGATCGCAGCATCTGCTATGTGAATAGCCCCGGAAATTACTCCAAGGATGGTATCTGGTTTTTCTGCTTGGACTCTTTCTGCAATCAAGCCATCAAGCCAGCCAGTGTTGAAAGTGTTGTTCAAAAAACAGTCTTGCTGAAGAAGTTTTATTAGGAACTCAACTGTTGTTCGGAAGTCCCCTCTTATTGAGATCTCTTTTAGTGCGAGTACAAGATTTCTAGCAAAAGAGAAAAGAAAAGAGGTTTGATAGCAATGATGACCATTAATTAATGTAAAAATTTCCGCATCCACAGTGCCATCATCAACAACATTCTCATCATCACCACCACTACCACCATCAGCACCACCACCACCACCATATTTAACCATCATCATCATCATCATCATTACCATCACCATCATCATCACATCATCATCATCATCATCATACCATCACCATCACCACCATCATTAATGTTATCACCATCATCATTACCATTATCATCATCAGTACCATCATCATCGTCACCAATACCACCATCATCATTATCATCATCATCATCATCATCCCCACCATCATCATCATCAGCTGCTAGAACCATGGCAACAAAATGTGATAAAAGATTTTCCTAAACAAAAAAAACTGTTTGCTACAACTTTTTTAGTGCAGGAGATATGGATTCTCAAGCATGACTTTTAAAATTACCTCCTTGCATCTTCTCTATCTTCTCCCCAAGCAAAGCAATGTCCAAATTGTGAGTCCGCAAATTCATGAAGGCCTCCAGCCGCTGCTACACTAAAATAACCCCAGACATTCTTCATGCTGCGAAAATTCAGCTCTTGGACTGTACCACTGCTTGGTTTGAAACCCTTAGGGAATAGAAAAACAAACTATTCAACTTTTATCAATACCTTGAAACCTCAGTGTAGCTACCGGCGTAACCATGGCTAGGGTTTTATACGGATCTCTGACAATCTTTAATAGTTCTTAATTTGATCGTAAAACT
>NW_022258172.1:24227-35841 GCF_009602425.1 Actinia tenebrosa
GCCCAGAGGTTGTTTCAGAGTTTGATCTGTGAGTTAGTCATGCCCTGACTTAGATCAGCCCAGAGGTTGTTTCAGAGTTTGATCTGTGAGTTAGTTGTGCCCTGACTTCGATCAACCCAGAGGTTGTTTCAGAGTTTGATCTGTGAGTTAGTTGTGCCCTGACTTGAATTTTGTGGATTGATGAAAGAAAATTCAGAGAAAAACCGTCCAATTAATATCCAAACAAGAAAAAAAAAGGCCTGTAATGAGAGCGGCCATTACCTTTGTGTCTTATTACTCACCTTTGAGAACTGTCTCAAGATATTAATGAGAGCACCTTTACCAAAGGGATTGGTTACACTTGCATGGAATGCTAGAGTTGGATACTCTGTTGATAGTATCGTTACCCAACGTTGCTACAGGGAAACAAAAATGTCTATGAAAATATCTTATACTATAGTCTGTACTTTGGTTTTGATGGGCAAACATATGTACCATAGGAATACTGATTATCCCACGAGTCACTTTTAGGTTTTAAGTTAAATATCTGTTGAAAAATCAAATTTAGAGACTGTGCGTGGAAAAATGATGTGAGTGTTTTAGCATTTCATTGTACAGTAAGTGAGAAGTTACGAGCATTATCCTACCGTAACCCACGTTGGCACCAGATCACATTTGTTTAGAATGAAGACCAATTGTTTGTGGGTTTTTTCTTTCTTCATGAATTTTTCAATGTGTTTAGATCTTGTTCCCATAGGATCTCTTGCGTCCAGTACCTATAAAAGGATAAAAAAGATTTTTTATTAGAATCATTTTCACAGACCAAGTAAACTAACTCTAGTAGTATATTAGCAACTGCATCATTTACCTGAAGAACAACATCTGAAGAATCAATAACCTGTGAATAAATGGAAAATGGAAAGAACTAAGTGGAATAAAAACTGTTAATATTTCCTTTTTGTGAAGGTAATAAAATTGGATTCTCACAAACTATGTTTCTTGCGCCTTCAGCTTTCATCACCACAAAAAAATCTTGCCAAAAAGGAACCAAAGAACTGTAACCAAACCTTTGATTCGATACAGTTATTGAATTACACAGTCCTTACTTTCAAAAATTTTCATGGGGTCGTGATTGTATATTTACATGTATTATTGATGGAACCTTAGGTACCTTATAAAGCTCATTCCATATTCTTTTTGATTGTCCTTTTGCATAAATAGATTCCTTGGCTTTTGCCCTGCAATATAATGCAATAAAATATCATTCCTTGCTCTGACACTTGCTCTCTCTAACTTGGCTTAAAAACAAAAAGTTTTGTTCAAAGTGGTTCTAGTTAGTGTGTCTGGGCACTAACAGTGCATAACATTAATGATGAAAAGGTAAATTATAAATGCATAAGTGCATAACATTAATCTATCAGGGTAAAAACCAACAAATTGAACTATACATGTACATACTTCTCTCCATCATCTTCTTTTACAAGGTCCTTATCATTTTCATGAGAATATTTTTCTGACAAATAAACAGCAACATAATATCAAAATAAAACTCAAACTTGATGGATAGGAGATAAATAATGAGAAAAATGTTGTATCTGGAGACATCTGAGTTGTAGAAGCTACAACTCTGCCTACCTAATTGACTGGTAGCTGCTTGTGCCAGACTCTGAGGAAATACAATACAAAATACAGTTGTAGATAGTTAAATATACTGTAAAATATCTATAAAATTATGAAAGGTAGCAGGGAGGAAAACCAAAGAAAAACCAGAGAAAACCCTTGAAGCACAGGAGAGAACTGACAAACGAGACAGGCAGAACTTGAATCCAGGTTGCATTGGTGAGAGCCCGGGGGGGGGGGGGGGGGTACTCTGCCAGAATTTGATTAGGGTGTTCCGCTGGGATTCTGAGGTACAGAAGCCTATAATTAAGCAGTGCATGCCACCTTACGAAAGCACTAGGACCATTCCACAAACCTGTATATCAGATGCTTTTACATTGGGTCTTTTACGCTGAGCTTTGGGTCCAAATGTAGAATCAAAAGTCTCAGTATCCAGAATATGGACTCGTGATGTCTGAAAAATTAATTATCGAAATTAAAACATTAAAAGTGGCTGTTATAAAATTTTAAAAAGCACAGCTTACAGAAGGTTTTACCAAACATGAACTGTACATGTCAGGGACAGATCCAGGGATGGTAAAATAGGTGACTCGTCACCACCTTTTGCTCAAAATTTTCAGTATATCGTTAGTAACAGTCATCCCCCCCTTTTCCTTGAATTTTTGGTAAAACCTTCATAATAGTCATCCCCTTCTAAAACACTCCTGCATATAAAGTAGTAAAAACATTAAACAAACCTTCGCTCTTTCATCCAGTAATGATAGAGGAAGCTTGGTGTTACGCATTACAACCTGTAGCAAAGTTTAAGAAAAGTACAAGTAATTAAATAATATATATAATATTATATAATAGATAATATAATAGATAAAAGGATGACGTTCTAAGGGCAAGAAAAGTTCTGTTACCTTGTAAGGATCCTGGATTACTCTTCCCATTTCATCCTGGAATTTCTGCAGTGCATTCTGTGTAATAACCCTTGTATTCCCTGGAAAAATGAATAATATTTTTATAACTACATGTAGTATCAGAATGTTTATATTCTTTGGATACTTAGATTTTCTTGCCTCATCAAAACTCAAAATATTATAAGATTCAAGAGTCTTGCAATATTATGTTTAATATGTAGCACTGCCCTTGTGATTCACATTACTATGCCAACCAGAGATAGATTTGCTTATGAAAGGAAGCAACTTGACAAGATTATTGTGATAATGGTTGGCAAATTAACACCAACTAACGCTATAGTTCAGTGCCCCCGGGGTCACTCTTGCTTGTTTAGGATAGGGATGTGCGGCTGACCCCTCTGAACCCTGACCCTGTTCCAGAGTAAAATCGCTGAAAACCATAACCTTTTCCAGTATTGYGAAAAATAGATACCCTGTTCCAGAGAGGAGAGAACGTGATTTCATATACCCTGTCCCAGAGCGAGTGCAATTTTATATACCCTGTTCCAGAGTAGAATCGCTGAAAACCATACCCTGTTTGGCGGCATGTATCTGTATAGCGAATATAGGGGAGTACCCCCCCCCCCCCGGGCCAGTGCCCAACCAACTGAGTCAACCGCAAGGCAGTTACTAGCTTATAAGATGTCTAGGTTTGTGGCTTCCACCAAGCACATTTCCAACAGACTGAGCAAATACCAAGACATCCCACTATGAATACCTGGGGAGACATTATTCTGGTATTGGGGCTATGGCAGCTGGATTTCTCCAAAAAAAATTTTTTTTTWAATTTATTTAAAATGACTTTTGTGTTGAGTGAGATTTAACTGCACCATATAGCTATATATTTAACAACAATATAATTATAATATAACTTGTAATAAGTATTAAAGTAGAATATCATACCAAACCATTTCCTGTTTGGTGCTACCCTTGCTACTTCTCCTGAAATGGCTTTTGTTTGGAAAGGAGCTGGTTTAACTATTTTACCACCAGAATTCCTGGAAAATAGATCATCAAAAATAAGCCTGTTATAGAACTAGCCAAGATAGCATATCATTTCTCAAAGCAATTTTAAAATACTGTCTACTTTTCATAATTCTATTGGTTTACTAGCCATAACATTCAAAAGGTGAGTGTACAGTGATGCAATTTGTTTCAGTTGATTGTTATATAAGACAAACTACAGGGTCTGAAATTAACTTTYGAGCTAAGTGGTCCTTTAGATAACCATGTTCTAATTCTTAGGCGTCCAGAGCAGAACTTAGGAGTCCCACTTGGACGCCATTTTGTAGAGCTTGAACGACAATGGTCAGCGGTTAGCTACAATGCAGAATATGCAATCAAATTTCTCACTGCCCCTGATGGATTGTTGAAATTCTAAAGATCTGTTAGAGATAGGTGATAGGGTATATAGGGGGATGGGATTTTGGCAAGTAGCTCTATTGGAAGGTATCTTTTTACTGCCCCTGATGGATTGTTGAAATTCTAATGACATGTGTAAAGATAGGTGATGTGGTGGATAGGGGGATGGGATCTTTAGCTCTAAGGGAAGGTACCTTTTTACTGCCGCTGATGGATTGTTGAAATTCTAAAGACATGTTAGAGATAGGTAATGGGGTGGATAGGGGGATGGAGTCTTAGCAAGTAGCTCTAAGGGAAGGTACCTTTTTACTGCTGCTGATGGATTGTTGAAATTCTAAAGACATGTTAGAGATAGGTAATGGGGTGGATAGGGGGATGGGTCTTAGCAAGTAGTTCTAAGGGAAGGTACCTTCTTACTGCCGCTGATAGATTGTTGAAATTCTAAAGACATGTGTAAAGATAGGTTATGGGGTGAATAGGGGGATGGGTAAGTATTGAATTTTTTTAGCAAGTAGCTCTATTGGAAAATGCCTTTTTTATTGGTGGGGAGGGCTGGGGATTCTGACCCTCTAAAAAACTTAAATTTTTACTGATGACCCTCCCCTCTGACCCACCCCTCCCCTCCCCTGGCCCTTCTCTAATACCTCTGCATATTACACTGGCAGCATAAAATAAAACATCACTGTAGGCTGGCATACCTGATAGCCTTGCCCCCCGACTTGTACATCTTAATTCTCATTATTGTACTTTTGTCTCTCATGTTGGAGTTAGGGCTTGGCTTAGGACGATCTGTAGGTTAGAAAGAAATAAGCCAAACAACGCAGAATTAAATCAATGGAATTGATAAATTAAATTTGTATAAAACTCTATACAAATCTCTCTCATAATACTCCAGTTTGAAGTTCTCTTTTGCTCAGCCTCAGTCTTGGTTATGCAATAAAATATTCAGCTATTCGACAAAAACCCGTGGCATTTCAAAGAACATATACTGTTCCGTAGTACGTACATTTCTTAATCTACAATGGATGTTAATAAAAGAAAAAAATACATATGTACACAATCAAGACTTAGACTGAGCAAAGGCAAACTCGAAATTGGAGTACTGACATCATATGAGAGTATCTTCAATAAATATGGCTTTATTCACAAACCAGTGTTACAAATAAAGCCTAATTCATTGAAATACACTGTGCATACATGTAAGCTTATACGTATCCAAAAATAGATCACAAATTTCTAAATGCAACGCGTTAATAACGAAAAGTTCTCCAGATAATTCAATTATATAAACCTCAAAATTCATTTGTTTATGTTATTTATTATTTTAAATATGATATGATATAAATAAATAAACGTTAAGATATGATTTTCAAGCTATTTCGCCAGATCCGTGTAGCTCACGTGGTTTACCTGGATTCATGCTGCTGTTAGAACTGGCGCGCGTTTTGGGAGCCTCCTTGGCACTGCTGCGTTTACTTGTCTTTGCCATATTGCTCTTGGTATCGTACGTATAGTTACTTTCGTTTTTTTCCTTTATATCTTTATATATTCAAAGTATTTCTAGAGTTTTTCACTTCTAGTCGGTCCTACACGTCCGCCATCTYGTTTGCTGAATCTACGAGTGGCTTGGCCAGCGGTTTGCTTGTACCATGTAAGGCCTGGGGCCGAGTTGCGCTTCTTTAGTCTTTCCTTCCTTCTTTCTTTCTTTCTTCATTCCTTTATTTCTTTCTTTTTTCCCTTCTTTCTTTCTCTCTTTTTTTTTTCAAATCTGGTTTCAAGTTTCGTTTATTCATTATTTTCTCCCCTCTTTCTTTCGTTTGATTCTTTTTATAATTACCTTTTGCCTCTCATTTTATCACATGGAATACTTAAAAAGAGAATCGAAGTGGAGGACAGGGGATTGGGGTGGGGTGAGCACCTCCTTCTGGAGTTAATTTAATTAGCACTTTGATGGATTTATTAATGAAAGGAAAAATTGTAATACTCTTGTTGTTCAGTCATTTATTACAAACTATAATATTTTTATTCAGTTATCAATGATTTAATTTACCATTATCATGGTTATAATTATCAAATATAGTTTAATTTTAAATGACTATTACATTATAAAACTAATAATAAGCCCTTATCATCATAAACCCATATCTTCAACTATTACCAATAAAAAATAGAAATACATTAATATTATAAATAGCGATCTTATATAAAGCAATAAATTTATAAGCAACATTGTGCTGATAGGTGTATGAATTCGGGCAATAATTTAGATACATAGGTGTGAATTGGATGACAGCTAAGAGCTCTCAGACGTCTAAGAAAGTTTCTAGTTTCACCCTAGCTTCTCAAGCATAAAGAAAGGAATAGTACTCAAGAGCTATAAAGCTCAAAATTATTAGTTTACCAAAATGTGTTATGCATAGAAAATAGATAACGTTATCTTAAGATCCTTATTGATACCCAAACTACATGCATCTAACTTTAAGTCTATAAAGAAAGAATGAATGAAAAAATGATAGAACAGCATAAAAATGTATTCGAGAATATAAAAAATCAAATAAAAAAATAWAAAAACGAATATAAATTTATAATATACTTTAAAGAGTGTAAATAGGTTTTCCGAGTTAACGTCACTTTGAGGTTTTCAGTATATAGCCAAACTTCTATTGAGCAACCACCGTCGGTCGGGAAATAGTAGAATGCTCCCAATCACGCACGAAATCGTACAATTTGGTGTCGTGACAAATGATAATTTTGGTTGATGTTAGTAGAAGTGTTTCCATAAAACTGTTGGAAAATATAGGGGTTTTCCAGGTCACGTGCTTGTAGAGCCTAGCTTTGACTCACTGGTAAAAATCGCTAATAATAAACTGAAAAATGTTTTCAATGATTCCACATTCCCCTGAAACTATTAGAACTTTGAACAACAAACACTGTCATGAAGAAAACGTAAGAGAAATGTTTATAAACTGCTTTTTCGGATCCGGAAGTCTTTTTTCACACAAGTGACGTCGCACTAAATGATGTCATGGAAAAGCTTCGATTGACTCACTTTATCGAGACAGAAAATTATACGATTGCACGCGCGTATGATTGGGAAGCACTTAAAATGGTGGTCGCCGAGAGAACATGAACTTTGGTGGTCGTTTAACAGAGGTTCTTTGTTTCCAACCCTAAAGAGTTATTCACTTTTCGTTTATAATGATGTTGATACCACAGGTGATCGACCATATACCATCATGATTGGTGGAAGATTTTCTAGAAAACAAGACAAAATAGAATGATGAAAACTGTCAATTAAAAACTTCAAAGTATGAAAAAATGTCAGGAGAAAATATGGCAACTTAATTGACTCTGTTCTCTCCTATGCTACAAGGGTTTTTTTTCGACTTCTCCAGTTTTTCCCTCCGTAAAACTCAAAATGCGAGTTGGGCGATATTTGCATAGAATATTGAATCTTGTAGTAGTGTGTGTGAGTGAAAAGTGTCCCCAATTAATGCGAGAGCGCTAGAACGACTATTTTATTCTATTTTTATCTTTTCAGCAACTGGAGGGATGGTGATAGTTACCTGATAGAATGGATAATTCCTGTAGAAACTGTTCAGTCATGTTTTCTTCTTGTGGTGGATGAGGAAGTCCCGTGAAGATCACGTCTAAACACGAACAAAAATGATATCTCAATTTCATACATTCTAGCTCTTTAAGCCGGCTTGTTTTCCTCCTAAATTCCGCTCAAATCCAGGAATGAAAAGGAACCACAATTACAAACTATTGTGCAAGAACCTTTCAAATGAAAATCTTACGTTTCAAAATAAGTTCATATTGTATAGTCTTATTCCTTTCTTTTACCAGTAACAGAGAGCGGAAACAAAACTAACGCAGAAATAGCCACCTAATATCCAGATAAATTAGTTAAAAACGTTCGCCGAGAATTTGCTTCGCAAAAATGACTTACTTGCTTCGCTGGAGTGTGTTCGCATTAGATGATTGATGTCTCTGTACCAGTTTGACGCAGGCTGCGAGAACAGAAAAAAAAAAAAAAATCAAAGATCTATATATGCCATAACAACAAAGCATTATTTCAAGTCTAAACGCTAAAGTGGCACAGCTTTATTGGGCATCACATGCTAGTAGAGTTCTCCGATTTTATTAAAGTCGGAATCCTGCATATACATGTATTGTATATATTACATGCAGCGTGGAGTTAAAGCGGGCGTTTTTTGAAAATTTAATTTCATTAAGTTATCCTCAGTATAAATACTTAAGAGAAAACTTACCTTCTTTCTTTCTTTCTTTCTTTCCTTCCTTCTTTCTTTCTTTCTTTTTTCCCTTCTTTCTTTCTCTCTTTTTTTTTTTCAAATCTGTCTTCGAGTTTCGTTTATTCATTCTTTTCTCCCTTCTTTCTTTCATTTTATTCTTTTTATAATTACCTTTCGAAAACTTACCAGATAGCCATCGGCGTTTTTAGCCCTGGTAGGATCTTCATTCAATGCGTGAACCATCTATCAACGATAAAATCTCTTTAGTGAAAAGCGCACCTTCGAGCGATTCAAACATGAGTCCCTGGTCACTCTGGAGAATCGGGCAACCTTTCCTTGCGACGTCGGAGTAGGTAGAATTACCTTTACCTTTTGAGCTTTTAGTTTTTAAAAAATTAAAGGGTCGGGTGAGATGGATGGGGTCAGAATGGAAGTAAGAGTACCTCGCGAAGTGTGTGGTGTTTCATTTTATTATTTTATCATAACTATTAGCCATCTCTTACCCTAACTTCTGCAGGGATACGCAACTCTTTTAAAAGCTTTATCAAGGTGCATTCCTCCTCTGCCCTGTTTTCTGTAATAATCAATACACTTTAGTTGCAAAACTGGTTTTAAAACATTTAAGGGGGGAAAATTAGTTGTTATATATTTTGCTGCTGCTGCTGCTGTTGTTGTCGTTGTTGTTGTTGTTCTTACTGTTATTGCTGCCGTTGTTCCTGCTGTTATTGTTGTTGTTGCTGATGATGATGATGATGATGCTGTTGTTATTGTTGCTGTTGCTTTTGGTGCTGTTGCAGTTGTTACTGCTGATGTTGCTGTTGTTACTGCAGCACAGAGCTGCTGATGCTGTTGCTGCTGCTGGGGTTGTTGTTGTTACTGTTGGTGTTTGTCGCTGTTGATTTTGTTGTAGCTGTTTTTTTTTTCAAACCATCACTAACCTCCAACGACTGTCAAGATGCGTAGCGTCGTCCTGCTCTCCCAGAATGGTACCATGTGAAGAACACAACTCAGTTGAAGAATCAACAGAAATGTGAAGTCAAAAGGACYCAATAGACCTGAAAAAATGGATGGATGAAATCATACAAACGTTAGTTTAACGAGTCAATGCAGCTTCTTTTTCTATTACGCGGAGTGTGCTACACGTGTTCTTTGACTGTTCTTTAACACGTGTGGAACACGTGCTCACTACCTTTAAATGACGTCACAACACAAGATCGCAAAGTACGACAAAAGACAACCACGAAAAGAGACGTATTCAAGAATCGATATGATGTCAATAAACAAGATCCAAGTAAACATGCACCATTTCTTCGCCTCCAAATGGGGTTATTTTCTTTGATGGGTTACCTGTGTTATAGACTTTTCAAAATGGCGTAGTTAGGGAACAAATCTTACCTTCTCTAATTAATGAAGCGTTCACTGGCCAAACATCTACAACATGCAAAGGCAACATCAGTATAATGATAAGCTATTTTGGTTCAAGCATAATAACTTTTGTGTCATACTGTGTTGTGATAAACTGATAGCTACAAGAGAGCATATGATGTTTTTTCTCTTTCAACATAAAAATGTTAATTTGAGTGTTAATTAAAGACAAAGAGAAGTTGCCATTGCAGATAAAGAAGCATTCTAAGTCCTATTCATCCTTTTTACCAAAGTCAATGACCATATAGTATTATTAATCGCACTCACTCTTCCTCAAGGAAACAGAAACGTAACAAATGATTCTTGTTCTTCTTCTTACCTATATAACCACCTTTAGCAATGGAATTTTTGTCCAGCAGCTCAAAACTATATAAAAAATATAAGAACACATTGTTTTGCTTTACAAAGTTTTCACAAGATCTCCTAATATGCTGCTGATTTTAAAATATATTGGGAATTTAAATTTGCAATCCGGCAGAGCTTTCCCGCAGGACCTTAGGCCTGTCGAACGTTTGACGGAAAACGCCTAACATTTAACTGCAGTTTGAGGTACTATTGCAAGAACGTCGTGCTCAGTAAAGGTCTCTTTTTTTCACACGATATCAGGGATTGACTGATTGTTCTCATCATCTGAGAAGAGATAATGAAGCGCATATTATATAAGTAGAGCAACTTACTTTCTTGCTATACAGACATTCTTTCCCATCGCAATACAGTCCTACACATGCGAACGAACAAGAGATTAACGAAAGCTGGAAATAGCAACAGTCTAGTGATTGGGGTACAAAAGAATACATTGGAATGAAATAAAAGGCAAGTTCTCCAGCTCAGCTAAAAAAAAGCAAACATTAAAGATAAAAGCAAGATAGCATAAATAAGAGAGGGAAACTTCTAATCACAGGCTAACCACTCTAATAAATGAAAGAAATACTAAATGGTGTCTTGTCTTTGTCTTTTTATGCGCGCGCGCTATCGATTTTTTGTCATCTCACCTACCCCCTTGGTAACAGTTTTGTTTTTCTACTATACAATATAGTGGATCCCTTTTCTCGTGTTCAGGCCCGCTCGGATGCAAGCATAACTGACGACACATAAGTTTTCGCTAAAAAAGCCCAAAAAACCCCTCCTTATARAGAATTTATTATCAAAAATCCTTTAAATTATTGAAGATTAGATGTAAGTACGACGTTCTGTATACTTTTTTTGTTTTCGAAGTCAAAATATCTGGATAAATTCGTAGCTTTCTCTCGTGAAAGTTTGAATTTTCCACAGGAAGCCCGTGAAGTTGCCTACCTTGTTAGTATATTGTATAGTAGAAAAACAAAACTGTTACCAAGGGGGGTAGGTGAGATRACAAAAAATCGATAGCGCGCGCGCATAAAAAGACAAAGACAAGACACCATTTAGTATTTCTTTCATTTATTAGAGTGGTTAGCCTGTGGCGCACGCGCGCAAGTTGATGACGCACGGGAGTAGGGTAAGGCGAAATTTAAACTGCATCGACCGGTTACTAAAAATAGCCCAACCGAGAGCCCAACCATGAATTTACATTGCGCGCGCGTTATTAAGAAGTTTCCCTCTCTTATTCATGTTCTCTTAATAAAAGCAATTTTGTACAACTGAACAAAACATCACGGTACTCTGACGTGACATACCGTGCCATGTCCTGGCATTCTGATTGCATGATCAGTACTTAATCATTCGAGGTGTGATTGGTTCATAGGTTATTATAATTCCGTACCGTGACCGTGCCGCGTGATGCGATATTTAATAGTCACGCGAAATCCACTCTGTCACACACATACCTTGACAATTCCAACATAGTCATTCAGATTCATTTCTTGATCACCTTTCTAAAGATTTGAAAAAAGATCGGTTAGGATTATAAGTTAGGTTAGAGCTCTACAAAACAAACACCATCGAAGAGAAAAGTAAAAAGGTGAACTAAATTGTTTTAGATGGTGCGATGATGGTAGTGGTGATAACTATGATGGTAGTGGTGATAACGATGATGGTAGTGGTGATAAC